>CAUYPK010081959.1:0-20302 GCA_963574355.1 Loris lydekkerianus
GTTAAAAACCTGAATTTCAAAAAATTAACAGTGCCAGGAGTGGTAAATATGAAATTATGAAATGTTTTACATTAACACCCAACTATATGCTATTTAGGTGAGCTGCCCTCAAAGATGAGTCCACAGGTAAGTAAAATGTAATGGAATAATGGTAGATTGTGGTGATGATGCATAATTCTAAATATACTAATAGTCCATTGTATACACAAAACAGGTAAATTTATTTTTAGAGGCTGGGGGTGTGTGTGTCTTACTCTAGCTCAGGCTGGTCTTGAACTCGTGAGCTCAGGCAATCCGCTCGCCTCGACCTTCCAGAGTGCTGGGATTCCAGTCTTGAGCCCCCAGGACTGGCCCCCCGACTTCCTTTAGTCAGAAACTTTGGTGTTCCTGTTGGGGTGGCTTTTCCCCACCCTGGGAGATCTGCTGTGTTCTGAGATCCTGGGCCCTCTTTGCCCCCAGGGAAAGGAAAGCAGGCTCTTCCCACTCTCTGAATGTAGAGCTTTTCAGCCCTCTCCAATCAGTCCTATGACTGGAGGGGGAGCAGGGCAGGCATTTTTGCTTAGAAGGTAGAAAAGAAGGGAAGACGGTTTGAGCCTTGGGGGTGACTCCTTCTGGGCTGGGGAGAGGGACAAAGTTGGCAGGTTCTGAGCAATACAATCTGGAGCTCGTACAGCACAGGAGGATCCTGTGGAAAGGCCCATGAGCAGGGGAAAGAGCCCCAGTGGCCTATCGGACGTGGTCACATCATGCTTAAGACTACAGAATCAGAGACAGGGTGCTCAGAACTTGCTGGGAACAAATGCCATCTGAGAGACTCTGCCTCTGGGGGCAACTGGAAATAGTCAAGCTCTGCAGGTGTTTGAAAGCTGAGAGGGGAGCCATGTTAAGGCGGCCAGCCAGTGGGGTAAAGTTTGGAGGAGATGGGGGTCAGGGAACCTCGAAGCTGGAAGTCCCGGTGAGTTCAGTGGCCCAGCCCGTAGGTTCCACTCCCACCACAGGCCAGGGCACCAGGCAGTGGGTGGTACAGATAACACATTCCCCGGAAAGGCCTGGTGTTGTCACTAGGAATGGGACTCAGGTGTTCTAAGTCAAGGGGGCTTTTTGGTGCTTTCTTACCTGCTGAAGGAACTGCCTCTCAGACAGGAGTACAAAGATGCTATTTACAATAGTGACAAATTAGAGCAATGTAAATGTTCATTGATTGAAACTTCATTAAATAACCGATGATCTGTCCATAAAGTAGAAACTTATGAAGCATTGAGATTGGTGACACAGATTTCTATTTATCGGCATGGACACACGTATGTATTGTTGACTGGAAGAGTAAAGTACAAAACACACTTGGTGGTCCAGGCAGGGTGGCTCATGTCTGTCATCCTAGCACTCTGGGATGCCAAGGAGGGAGGATCTCTTGAGCTCAGAAGTTTTTCACCAGTCTGAGTGAAAAGTCAGACCCCATCTCTACTAAAAATCAAAAAATTAACCAGGTGTTGTGGCGGGCACTTGTAGTCCCAGTTACTCAGGAGGCTGAGGCAAGGAGATCACTTGAGCGCAGGAGTTCGAGGTTGCTGTGAGCTGGGCTGACGCTAGGGCAGTCTAGCCTGGGTGATAGAGTGAGCCTCTGTCTCCAAAAACAAAATAAAACACTCCTTGAAAGCATGCATTTTCAGGTTTTCTTGAGGGGAGGGCAGAGTTAAAAAAAAAAAAAAGTTTATGTAGGGGAAATTCTCTGAAAGTATAGACATCCAAATTTTTTTTTTTTTTTTGAGACAGAGTCTCATTATGTTGCCCTCAATAGAGTGCCATAGTGTCACAGCTCACAGTAACCTCAAACTCTCAGCCCTAAGTGATTCTCTTGCCTCAGCCTCCTAAGTAGATGGGACTACAGGTGCCTGCCACAATGCCTGGCTATTTTTTTGTTGAATTTGCCATTGTTGTTTAGCAGGCCAGGGCTGGACTTGGAGCTGCCAGCCTCGGTGTATGTGGCTAGCACCCTACCCACTGAGTTATGGGCGCCACCTAGACATCCAAATATTAAAGGTGGTTTATTTTTGTTTGAAGTCTTGAGTAATCTTTGTTTTCTTTTTCTTTCTTTCTTCTTTTTTTCTTTTTGTAGAGACAGAGTCTCACTTTATGGCCCTCAGTAGAGTGACGACATGGCATCGCACAGCTCACAGCAACCTTCAACTCCTGGGCTTAGGTGATTCTCTCGCCTCAGCCTCCCGAGCAGCTGGGACCATCGGCACCTGCCACAAAGCCCCGCCACTTTTTTGTTGCAGTTTGGCCGGGGATGGGCTTGAACACACCACCCTCGGTACATGGGGCTGGCGCCCTACCCCCTGAGCCACAGGTGCCACTGTTTTCTTTTTCATATGTTCCATAATTTAGGAATTATTTGTAATTAATGTGCTTACTTTTATGTTTTACAAGTAGAAACAAAAGGTTTTTTAAAAATAAGGAAATAAAGCAATTCTAAGCGTTTGGGTACAAGGTGTCCAGCGTAGCATTTGGTAACACACAGTCCCCCCTTTTGCTGCTCAGTAGGGACTGTGGAGGAGTTCATTCTCTGGGGCCCAGACAAGGATTTTAATTCCAATCCACCATAGTTCGGGGGCACCTGCAATGTCCAGGCTGTTCTGCTTCCTTACGCAACAAGTCGAAGGAAATGGAGTCTCTCAAGAAGATTCAGCAGCACACAGCTCTGCCCCGCATCCTGCCCCCTGCCCTGGGGTATATTCAGATCTCCCTCTCTTTGCAAGGTACTTGGCTTGTAGGAGCTAGAAGCTAGGAGTTTCAGCGGTGGGATCTCAATAAACCCAGTGAAACTGGCAGGCCCTGGTCAGTGTGGTGCTGGAGGCTGCCTCTGACTACTCATTTAGTCAATAAATATTCATCAAGCACCCACTAGGTGCCAAGTACTGTTCACGGTAATGGGTGTATGGCAGAGAACAAAAGAAATAAAAATCCTTGTGCTCATGTTAGATAAAGAGGTAGGGCAAAAACACACTAAGATTGAAAATTTAGTGCACGTCAGATGGTGAGTGACAAGGGTTGAAGACGAACATAAAGAAGGGGGCTGGGGGGGTGGTGGGAAGAGAAAGATTGTGAAGGGGCGATGCAGGCTGCTCCTCCCCACTCTGGGAATTTAGCAGGCACAGTGGGATTTCCAAAGGACACTCCAATGTCCTTTCCATTTGTGCCCAGCTCTCAAAAAGCTTCTCGACACAAGGAGGAGGACAAGGAATGGTAACTCTTAAAGGTGCTCATACCAGGCTTCATGAATGGCAGTACCTGCTTACTCTGTAAACTAACTTGGGAAGTCACCTTTCATGCCTTCCTCTGGCCAGAAATTTGCTCCTGGATTGGAAGAAGGAGTTGAACACAGGCTGTTTATCATTTCTATTTTCTGGAGGGCCTGTCCTTAAGAATGATGTGTTTTCTGCCCTTCTGGACCGCACATTTGCTAAGGCAGACTCTGCTCCTGCAGGAAACAGGAGGCCAGCAGTGCAGAGCAGGACGCATTGGAAGTGAAGTATTAAAAAGACCCAACATGCAAGGCGCATTCTTCAATTCCACATTCCCCAAATAAATCTCTTATCTGTCTGACTCCTGCATCCACTATGCAGTTGGCTGTTTGAGACCTGAGGGGTGGGTGAGACAGAGGTGTGCGTAATGATTTCCCTCAAGTCCCATTAGCATCTCCTCTTTATTGAAATTCTATACGCAGAGTGCTTTGCTAATTTCTAAAAATGTATTATCTCAGCGGATTAGCATAGCGCCCTTGTGAAGTGTGTATCATTATCCCTGTGTGACAGACGTGAACATTGAGGCTCAGAGAGGTCAAATCTCTTGCCCAAGGTCGGCCACTCAGTATGTGGGAGAACTGACATCTACACCTCTGTTACGCTGACACCAAGATCCAGGAGCTTTCTGGTACACCACACTGTCTTTCAGTGAAAATCTGTGTTCTCTCAGGGATAGAGCTAAACTAGGATACGTCTTCTAACAGGACCCAAATGGCCCACATCTGGGGAAATATTACAGCAAGGCTGGGGCTTCCTGGAATTTTCTGGAACTGGCTGATCATAAAATGGAGCCAGGGCGACTCATTAGCGTTATTTCCCACTGCTTGTTTCTCTAGCTCCCAGTCACTGATGGACTGGCCTTGAGCTATCTCTTCTCCCAAACTCAGGACAAGTCCCAGGTAGAGTTGGAAGATTGATTTCCAAATTCTATTCCCAGCCCTGCTTTGGGACCCGGGGGTGTAATGTAAAGAACACTAGACGTGGACATCTGATTCCAGTCCTGCTTCCCTGCTGACTCCTGTGTGGCCTTGGGAGAATCACTTCACTTCTCTGAGCCTCAGATTCTTCATCCATAAAATGGAGACAAACTTATAGCATCATTGTGATGACTGAGCAGATAAACAGCTTCTTGGCCTATACATGTAAAGTTTCTTTTCCTTTTTCTGAGATAGAGTTTTGCTCTGTCACCTGGGCTAGAGTCAGTGGCAGCATTATAGCTCACAGCAACCTCAAATGCCTGGGCTCAAGCCTCTTATCTCAGCCTCCCAAGTAGCTAGGACTACAGGGACCATCACCACCTGGCTAGTTTTTATTTTTTAGAGAGATGGGGGTCTCAGTATGTTACCCAGGCTGGTCTTAAATTCTGGCTTCAAGCAATCCTTCTACCCCAGCCTCCCAAACTGCTGAAATTACAGGCATGGGCTACCACACCTGGCCTCTACCCATAGAGTCCTATGCCGAGAGAAGTTATTGTTACTCCTCTCATCTATGGGCTAACTTGCATCCTGCCTCAGGTACCAGGGGAGGGGAAGAAAGGAATTGCACTAAGGAAACTCACTGAAGGACAGACTGTTTTCTAGTAGCCTCACGGTCTCTGGGAAGTTTTCTTCATTACTCCCCCTGTTAACGCCTTTCTTTGAAGTTTTGACGAAGGCTGCGCAGTATTAGACTCGACGGTACCGTGCTGACAGGAAGTGGCGTTTGTGTCTGAGTTTTAAACTGCCAGTTTGCTGACCACGTGTAAAAAGTGCCATAAAGCAAAAAGAACTCATCATCTTTTTAGGAAGGAAAAGAAACCATTATGCATTTGAATCTCTGCAGTGGAGAATTTGTGATCATTGGATTTACCCACGTTATGAAAAAAAAAGCAGCTTAAAACGGAGAAAAAATTATTCAGTTTCAGTGTAACTTTTGAACAACATTTAAAAAATTTATGACTCATGCCTATGATTTTGTTAATCTATTTTCCTGGAAAATATTTTCACTTTTAGAATTCGTGTCTGTGGATACATTTAAACTTGAGCTCCTTTACTACAGTGTCTAACTCAGGCCTAATTGAGCCTGGTCCTCCTGGGAGTGACATTTTTGCCTCTCATTCGAGAGAGCCAACAAATTATTTCTGAAATGCTTTGGGTCTTAGGTGAAACTGCCAGAGGGAAATGAAAATCCAGGAGGTGTTTGTGTTAATGCATAGCTTTAACCTAACGTGGAGTGAAAGCCAAAGATGGTACTCAGATGGTACCCTCAAGGGCAGAATTGCTGGCTGGTAAGGTGTGACCAAGTCTCAGAGCCCTGAAGGACATTAGGATGCTTCAGAAATCTGAGAAAGAGAGCTTTGCCCAGAGAAGACAGTCAGAACCAGAGAAAGCAAGTCTGCAATGCAGGAAATCTCCAGGAGGTGGCAACAGCTTCCTTTTACATTATCCCTAGACCACTGACATACACACAGGAAGTGAACATTCCTGGATTTAGGAGAGATGGACAATGAAATCTTCTTCTTCTTCTTCTTCTTTTTTTTTTCTTTGAGACAGAGTCTCACTATGTCGCCTTCAGTAGAGTGCTGTGGCATCACAGCTCACAGCAACCTCAAACTATTGTGCTTAAGTGATTCTCTTGTTTCAGCTTCCCAAGTAGCTGGGACTACAGGCGTCCGCTACAAGACAATGAAGTCTTCTGTTCTTTCTCTTATGCCTCTTCTTCTTTGTGAAAACTTCTGTCTAACTTACTAAATTCTCAGCTGGCAGCAACATCCAGACAGAAAGCAAGCAAGGACTCCAACCACATAGGGCTTAATGCGTTAAGGAGAGCCAGATGTTTATAATAAATTCTGGTTTACTGTCGGCCAGCCATTGGGGGAAGCATGCCCTAGCCACTTCCTCCAAACAGTTAATACAAGCAGCAGCAGGCAGTTTGACCAAGAGCAGCCTTCAGGAGCTGGGGAACACAGCTTTCTGGCAAAACAAGCAGTAGGACTATTAAGTATGAGATAATTGTTAGGGGAAATATGACCAGCTCTCTTTTAATATACCTAGCACTTTATCTGTATTGATCTGTTTCTGCTAAAGAGGAAATTCAGAGTTTATCTACCTGTCTGTGCAATCAAGTGTGTTCTTGGACCTATTGGCAAATTACAGGAGCCCCACTGGGATCTTGCCTTTTAGGTTCTAATTTCCGCACCCATGGCTAACATGAATAATCAGCAAAGTTAATCAACACTCTATCTCCCAGGTGCTGTGCGTGTCCAATATCCTGAAATTTGAACGGCAAATAGGCAGCTGAATTCCCAACTCTACTGGGGAGGATGTTCAATATTAGAGACCCAATAGAGCAAATCATTTAAGGGAGAGGGGACATGAATATCTTGAGGGCATAGGAAATCATTAAAGTTGGAAGGACTATGTGACTAAGCAATTTAAAAAGCTACGTGAACAGCCAATCATGATGCCAGCTCAGGTAAGGTAGGTGCTCTTTAGAGATACTTTATCAACACACTTACTCATAGAAAGTTGTCCATCCCGTTTCATCACTCTTGGTGGCCAGAAGCCCAGTGTTCCCATCATAGGTCATGAGACCGAGCTCCAGGTTCTGTGTGGACACAACTTTAAGGCCTCTGTTGGTGCCCACAGTGAGGGTGATGATCTGGTTGTCAGGCATAAGCAGGTGACGGGGCATGCCACTGCTGTCCCGACGGATCTTCAGGGAATTTCCATTATTGTCAATCAATTCAGTGACGTCATTGTCAGCACTATATGTGAAATTGTACAAGTACTCCCCGGTCACCAGGCTCACAGTGTACTGGTGGATGCCATCGGCATTGAAGACATATAACTCCTGCTCTCCAGGGGATGCAGCCTCATACTGGTTGAAGGCATTAAGAACGGGCTTGTTCTTGCTGACTGCTCTGATCCGAATATTTCCAAGGTCCGCGATGTAGATGGTACCATCTGGAGCTACTGCTAAGGATGATGGGGAATTCAAGATGGCGTCAGTGGCGTAGGCATCATCTCCTGAGTAGCAGTTGCAGTTAACATCATTTTTGCAGTCACAGTCTGAGGCTGCCCCCGCTAGAAGGCAGATCTCCCCATTGGTTGTCACCTGGCGGAGACGGTTAATCTTCTTTTCATCTGTCTCAGTGATATAGAGGACCCCAGTGTGAGAAATGGCAATGGCACTGGCTGACTCCAGAGCAGAGTGAATGGCGAGTTTGCTGAGTGAGTAGTCAATGCCAGGAACCTGGCAGTGCATGGGGCGTCCTGCAATGATACTGACTTGGTGGTTCTCGGTGATTCGAAGGATGACATTGTTCTCTAGAACATAAAGGGAGTTATCCATGGGATTGACAGCAAGGTCTGTAGGCCACTCCAGACGAACCTGTGGATGATTTGGTATGAGATTAATGAACAGCCTTGAACATGTCCAGTTTTTCTCTGTGGGGTACTAACATTGGTTTTAAGTAGTCAGCTTTTTACTAACACACTGTACTAGAAATGCTCACCATTGAACCCGCTGCCCATCACCCTGCACCCGTGTGCATAATGGAGAAGAGGAAATGATGTACGAAACACCTGCTACTGTGTCATCTACCATCACTCAAGTAGGCCACCAACTCTCCCCATGATGCTGCCTCTCAGCTCCAGATGCCTGGACCAGCAACACAGCTGTCATATACAGTTGTAGATGTAATGTAGTTTGCTGCACAATGGCACAGCGCAACCCAACCTGTACCCACACCCCAAGTCAAGGGCCTGAAGGGGCTACATTCATTTAGAGGAGGCACCTGTATCTAATTCACAAAAAAGGAGCCATGTGGCTTGGAAAGTGGCCCTGACCCAAGGGCAGCCAAAGTGCAGGCTGGCCAAGCAAACTACAACTTGAACATTTGCTTGAAAAAATGAACTGAACCAAACACATTTTTTCCTCTATGGAATGTGAAATAAAAATCTCAGTAGCAAGTTGTCAGTTTGTTGTGAAATTTGAGCTGAAATTTATGAGGTTGAAAATGCTGTTACAGTAAAGGTGAACATATATTCCAGGTTGTTCGAGAACAAATGCTGTACATTTGGGTGAGCCTCTGTTTTCTGTTCCCACATGAGCCCAGACTAAATGTGCACTTTGGGGAACACCGTAGAGGGTTCTGCTGTAGTTACTACTGTGCAAAATAAAGGTTTACATAGTGAGGATGCAATCATTTCAGATTAACAGGGAAGTTCTGATTGACATATAACGCTGTACAGTACATTCTCAACCCTGCAATAATGATGGAGAAGAGAGGTAATTACACAGAAACCCTACCCTGTAATCTGCCATGGCTGGAGTGTATCACCAGCATCCCTTTTCTGAACAGAATTTCTCTCTCTCACGCTCATTCCTATCTGATGCATTCCATTGCATCTTGTCATCTAGCTCATCTCAGGCCTTCTCCGCACAAATATGTGACCTGTATCTCTCTCTCCCTCCCATTCCAGTTTCAACCCAAACAGGAAGCCAATGAGAACTTCAGGTCAAGAAGCAGATGTTGCTTAGTGATGAGAAGTAATAGAGAGTCTCACCTGGGCTACGTCCATGCTTGAATCACAGCTCAGTGGCCGGACAGCGGTGAGGTCATTGGAGCCCAGCAGGGTGGAGATGATTCCATTCTGGTCAACCTTCCGGATCATGGTGGCGTCGACAAAGTACATGAGCCCATTCTTGTCCACTGCAATACCTGAGCAAGACAAGCAGTGGGAATGTATCTTTTGGAAAGAAGTAGGGTTCGTGGAGTAGAGGAGGGGATTGCCTTGCTGGGTACTCTCTGCGTAGATCAGGGACCTTACTGGAATGGATGTGCACACTCAGAGCTGTGCTTCTCAGCCTTTTAAGGCAAGACTCTTTCTCTTGGGCACTGCACTGAGATTTGTATAGTTCCTGGGGGTGCTGGCTGAATCACCACCCACAGTCCCTCCAAGTGAAGAAAGCACCTTGGGCAGCAAATAAATGAACCAAGGCTGCAAATGAATGAATGTGGAAATAACCTTGCACCTGCTCTCTTTAGAAAAGAAGGTATTTCCAAAGTTCATTGCTCTAAAAATTATTAGTAGTAAATTACTTGAATACCCTTCACAACTGATTGCAACAATAAGGTTGCAAAATGATGATTCTTGTAGTCACAAACCCTCAATTCAAAATGTATCCTCCAGGAAACATTCCCAATTAAGCCTTGGCTCTAATTAGTGCTTCAATACCCTGGGGGGGACCCATGGCCCTAGCATTCCCCTGTCACACCAGGGCTGCTAAGACACAGACAGTGGCTTCTATTTCTTCTGTGTCTTCACCCCCCATCCCCAGTGTCCAAGTACAAGGCTTTCCTCCCTAATCCATGCTGCCTGCTGCTTTCATGGTAGCTGAAAATACTAACAAGAATTGGAGCCTCAAATTATTGCTCCTTAACTGTAAGTATTTTTTGTCCTTTACAAATAGAGACCCATGGGTTCCAATAACTCCCCCATCCTGAACCCTTGGAAATTATACCGATTCTTAATTATTACCATTTCTTGGACATTTATGCCAGCCACTGTGCTTTAGATTTGGATATATATTATTGTCTATTATGGAAGTCTAGGCGTTGTCAGAGGCCCCACTGGGCTTTGTTCTGCTCCAGCCCAGGCCCCACTGGCACTCTGGCCCATGAAGGTGACATTTCCTCTGAGTCTTTGTGACTCCAGAAGCAATCTGCTCCAATTTCCATTTGTAGCATGCTAAGTGGGTAATAAGTTTACTTCAAGTAAATAAAAAAAAATTTTTTTTTTTTTGAGACAGAGTCTGAAGCTGTTGCCCTGGGTAGAGTGCTCACAGTAATCTCAAAACAAACTCTTGGGCTCAAGCGATTCTGTTGCCTCAGCTTCCCAAGTAGCTGGGACTACAGATACCCACCATAATGCCTGGCTACTTTTTTGGGGTTGTGATTGTCATTGTTGTTTTAGCTGGCCTGGGCTGGATTTGAACCTGCCAGCCTTGGTGTATGTGGTCAGCGCCCTACCCACTGAGCTATAAGCGCCACCCAAATAAGTTTTCCTTTTTAAATGCCTACTCACACACCCAAACAATCTATCTGAGTTACACCACTGCAGGGAAAGCGGTGTTGGCCTGTTGGGCTTAGATTAGTTCCAATTAGAGGAAAAGCCAAGCTTGGGGGGGGGTTCCTGTCTGGGGTGGGCGTTCTTCCTCTTGTTATTTACCTCGAGGGCTCATCAGGGTGGCATCTACTGCCTTCCCTCCGTCCCCACAGCGGGCTTCGTCGAAGGGCAGACACTGCTCTCCTGTCCCTGCCACAACCTCTGAATTCCCAGCCAGGTCTTTGGCTCCACTCAGAGACTTGACGCGGTAGATTCTCCGACTATTGGTGTCAGACACATACAGCGATCCGGACACGGGGTCCACAGCCAGGTAGTACTTGTGCGCTGGGTTATTGCTTTAGGAGAAGAAGCACAAAGAGAAATGAGTAGGGGGCCGTGCAGCTGGCCCCCTGGATCAAAGAGATGACAAAATCCTAGCAAAACACTTATCTTCCCTACTGTCTTTCCACTTTAGTGAACTGGAAAGAATCTAACACCAAACTTTGTGTTCTAACACATCATGGCTCTCAGCTACTTCTAATTTCCTTAAGATCCTCAAGCTATTATAGAATTCATTGTTTCCCATCTGGTTTAACAACTCTTGCTTCATTTAGCCAGTCCCAAAGACCCCACTCCCATTCTGTCTTTGCAAGCAGGCTAGTTACTCCATACGAGGACAGTACACATGTGTGCCAGCTTCTTCATTTCCCCCGTGGGCTAAGTATGTTCTCCAGTGGGTACGAGGAATGCTTCCATGTAACAATGTCCTCTTTTTTTTTTTTTTTACATTGCTATCCTATATGGTCTTTGAGTTCATCATTAAAAGAGCCATGTCATAAATGAGACATCTCTAAGATATATAAATTTATTTTTTTCCATTTCATTTTTATTTTTATTTCAGGTTAATATGGGGGCACAAATGATTAGGCACAAATGTTTCCATTTGTTAGGTAAAGTTCAAGTTGTAGTTGAGGACAATGTCCTCTGCTTAATCTCTGCCTCCTCAGTGCCTCCCGGTACTAGATCATTAATCCTGGGGTGAACTGGAGTTTTGCAACTTTTAACGAGAGCCGTTTCCAATCTTCAGCCTCAGATCTCCTTACTGTTCCTCAGTGTGGGTGTGAATAAAGTTGGCATTTAGTGCAAAGAAATGTGGATGTCTTGCTGATGTCACATCCGTAAAATGAATTACCAAGTTTTTGAATCTTGGGTAGCAGTGAGGTTGCAGGTGTGAGCAACCTCTGCCAGGGCCCTAAGCCACACTGATGTCTTTGTGTGTGTGAAGTGTATCGGGAAGGCTCAGAGCCCTGGACCACTCCCTCTGCCGTGTGTCTATCTGTCCCTGGTGAGGCTGACTAGGACAGAGTAAGACTTGCAGAACTGACTCAGGCCTGAGACCTGAGACCCAGGAAACTCTAAACTCAACTCAGCTGCAGCTGATGACCATAAGTAAGTCTTTTGGCTGTGTTGGGTCTTAGCTTTCTTATTTGGAAAATGAAGAAATCAAATTGGATCACAGCTAATGCTCTTTCTGGCGCAAAACAGTGCAGCTCTTCCCTTCATCATGTCTGCCACTCGTTGGAGGCTGGTGTTGAACTGGGAGTCACGCTATTCCTACATTGGTCATTGAAAGCGCCCCCTCTAGGATGCAAGCAGCAATTTTCTCTCTGCCTCAGTGTGTAGACTAGGCTCTGGTGCCACGTGTCGAAAATAAGCTTGGGCCTTTTCCCCGGTTATCTTTCACTTGTGTGTAGTACTTTGGAATGATGGGGAGAGAAGGGCAGGGTGAGGTAAAGGGGAGGTGAGGGTGAGGATAGTTTTGGATGCAGTGTCCTGTAGACATTAGCTGGTGAATCACTAATTAAAATACTACTATTTGGGTTCTTCTCTGATTAAAGGAAAAAAAGAATTAGGAGGCTATTTTTAGGAACACATTGTAAGTCAAGTCTACATTTAATTCTGGCTTCTCCTCAGGTTGCTATTAAGACACATAATTGAACTAGAAGTCAAGGTATTTCTAAGCTACAGCTAGTTTGAAAAAGTAGACTACCTGGGGCCACTCCCTTTCTTTTTTTTTTTTTTTTTTTTTTTGAGACAGAGTCTCAAGCTGTCACCTTGGGTAGAGTGCTGTGGTGTTGCAGCTCACAGCAACCTCATACTCTTGGGCTTAAGCAATTCCCTTGCCTCAGCCTCCCAAGTAGCTGGGACCACAGGCGCCTGCCACAACACCTGGCCACTTTTTGGGTTGTAGTCATCATTGTTGTTTGGCAGGCATGGGCTGGATTCGAACCCACCAGCTCCTGTGTATGTGGCTGGTGCTCTAGCCGCTTAAGCTACAGGTGCTGAGCCTCTTTCCTTTTCCTTCTTCCTCTTCATCTTCCTTTCTTTGTCCCCTTCTTATTTTTGGCAATTAAGTCATTAGGGAATATCCATAAACACAAAACAAATTAGGGCAGAAAGGGAAAAATTCATGCTACTTCCTAATTAGGTGCTGCACTCCGTTCCTGAAGGAAGCGGTCAACAGAAGGATCAAGGCATTGCACATCTGTGCCTATCTAAGAGCAAGATCATTAATTTTGGATTTCTAGGGAGTCTTATTCGAGAAAGTTTTTTAAGATCTCTGTCAGAAGAACAGACAGTGGAGGTCAGTTCTTGCCTGGGGGGATTGGTCTTCCCAAATGATTGGTTCTCATTTGAACCAAGTCTCTTGGAGAAAAGCTCAGAACGGAGGGACAGCAGTGCTTCCACATCTGCAGCTGCGGTGAAGATCAAACCGGCATGTGAGTTTCTTGGAAAAATGTCCTTCTGGGGGCATTTCTGCTTCTTTTAAACATTTGGCTCAAACAGGGTGCCTATAACCGGCCAATTTTGGGATGCCTGAGAAGAAGAAGGCAGAGGACTTTTTCTATGCAGGGTCTTTCCACTGACTGGGATGATCTTGTACAACTGGACTCTACTCTTTGTCTGATTTTGATGTAATGTCAAAGGAGCGCCTTCTGTGTCAGGAAATAAGGAGAAGCATTCCTTTGAAAAGTTGTATAAATTGCTTTGTTTTTTCCCTCTTCTTGCAAATAAAAATAAGGTCGCTTTTCTTCAAGAAAGTTCATACTATATCCATGTCAGCACAGTGTACATGTGTATGCATGTAGATGCGTATTTTACACTTTAGCTGTGAATTGCACCCATGTGATTTTATTTATTTTTTATATATTTATTAAATCATAAACACAGAGATCATATATACATTAATACATTTATGGGGTAGAATGTGCTGATTTCATATAGAATTAGGAACATTTACATTACACTGGTTAATATATACTTTGTCTCATTTACTTAATTTTGTGTTTTAAATAATAACCTTGGGTCAATGGAAAGACCAAGAAAACTTAGACAAAAAATACTTGGTCTACACCCTTCATGGTACTCAAAAGTGATTTAACTCCATGAAAATTCTCAATGCATCTGATGGTTGGATTCATTCTGACAAGCAGATTGGCAATTAACTTTTATTTTTTTTAAAAATGACCATATATCCAGGGGAAAAATCATTAATGAGTTGAAAATGAGTTTTTGACCCGTTTCCAGTTCATTAAAGCTTTTGTGAACCCCGTCCAGCATTTACAAAAGCCGGAAGTTTGCCTCAACTATTTAGCCCAATTATGGACTCCACTGAACAGTCGGGATAAAAGTTCGCTGAGGGTTCATTATCTTGCACTTGCATCTCCCGGAAATTCTAATTACTGTCAGCTTATTTGGTTGCTTTTTGACTGCACTTCATAATTGCTAAAGCTTATCATATCCACAACACACAATTAGCACATAAAAAAGTTACTATGTTTGGTCCATAAAAACACACAACATTACACAAGAAGCACAAAACAAAAAAAGCAAACACAAGGAAGCAAACGAACCATATCAAATTATATGGGAAAGAGTACTTCATCTTACCTATGTTTAAACTCTTTATTTCTTTATGGAAAGAAAACAGAAAGGAAAAAAGAACAAACAGTTAGCGAAAGAATCAATGATAAAGAAAACATAACATTTCTGTTTTTTGTATAAAGGATCCCCCAAAAGGCAATCTTGTTATTTTTTCCCTTGTTACTGACAGCTTTTGGCTCATTAACTTGAGAAGTACCCTTGAACTTTGGACTCCTCCGGGATCTTGGAAAATCTGGGTAAGAGTGCTGAATTCTCTGGTTAGTTAAGTGGGTGTGACATGACACAGGTGGCAACAGGTGACATTGTGTTTTTTAGCTAATGAACAGATGGAAAATAGGTTGCATCTTGGGTTCTAATACCTATTGACTGGTAATGACTGCTGGGAATGTGGTGGTAGAAGAATTTTGAGGCCAAATTCAAATTCATCTATAAAGAGTTCTGTGACTCATTTGTAATGTCTGCCTTGGGTGTGGTGGGGGAGCGTGGTGGCACCTGTTCCATCTATTCATCACGAGTACATTGCAGGATAGAGTCAGTATGACTCAGGAGAGAGAGCCTCCTCACACCTCACTGCAGTTTGGCAAAGGCTCTGTTGAACCTTGAGCATCTGAACCATTTCCTATCCCTGCTCCATGCCATCTTCCTTCTCCCCATCTCACTGGTGTG
The DNA here is from genome assembly GCA_963574355.1 of Loris lydekkerianus. Classification (NCBI taxonomy): domain Eukaryota; kingdom Metazoa; phylum Chordata; class Mammalia; order Primates; family Lorisidae; genus Loris; species Loris lydekkerianus. Next base: position 15,008 of record CAUYPK010081959.1, read on the forward strand.
AGATCCCAAATATGCATTCTTCCTCACAGGTAATACCCAATATAGCGATAATGTCCATAAATAAAATTCATAGACAGCAACACCCTCTTGCAATTAGAGCCAAAGACTCCAGCTACCATTCCTTACTGGAAAACTAGTAGAAGGTTTTGTTGTTTTTATTTTTTTTTATTTTAAGAGTGAAAATATTTCAACAGGAAAGTGGCTGAAAGTTAAACATTAGGGAGACAAGGACATGGAAGGGCCTACGGTAAGAAGAATTGCTCCTCATTCTTGAGGCTTCTAGGCTGAAGTGGAAGAAGTCCCTGGGCCCTCTTTCCCTTCCAGATGAGGAAGAGGCTTCAGGGAAAGGACAAAGAAGAGTTTAATGCCCTGATTCCTGCTTAGGTGTAGCTCAGGCCTCTGCCAGGGGCCATCATTAGTGTTGGATTTGCACAGGGATTACGTTTTTATATTTTATTCCAATGTGTTAGTTTTTGCAAAAAAAAAAAAGTTAATTAAATGATGTTGATAACTCTTGAGCTCTGACTGACATAGTGCAATTTAAGATTCATTCTGCAAAGCCTGGTGTGTCAGGATGGCAGTCGGGAATTCTCGCGTCTATTTTATATTGCTTAATGAAAGTGAAATGTTATCTGCCACCAGTGGTAGTCATATTTGGCTCTTAATTATTGCAATATCAATTTCACTTTTTTTTTTTTTAGTAAAGATTTTGTAAAAAGACTGGATGGGATTTGGGTCTGCAGACCTGACCTACTTCTTTCCTAAGAATATCTGCTTTAAGTTGATTAATAGAAAATCTTCTATGTTGGGGGAAAGAGAGGGGCAGGGATGAGGGACCAAGCCATTGGGGAGTGGAGAGTCCAAATGATGACATGGACATGCACTTTGGAGAATGGTGGAGTTCATTGTTATTCTAGTCAAGGGTCATATTAGGTTCAGTGCTTAACAGGCAACAAACCAAAATAACAACATCATTGACTCAGTTTGTGCAGATGAGTCCAGATGCCCTACTTTCAAGGGACAGGCCTAGGCTTAGTGTGCATGGCCTCAATAACATAAACCCTTTGAGGAAAACGTGGTGCCTCAGGTTTAAGAATTGAGATGGATTAGCTCTTTACACTGCAGAGTCTCAATGATTTCTCTGTGAAGGCTCAGGGTCTCTCCTGGCATTCTCAGCCTGCCTTGCACAGCTGTCATCATTGTGTCTTGTGATTTACGTGTGTGTGCTTGTCTTCCTCCATTCTTTGTGAACAGGATATGAGTTATTCCTTTGTATTGCGGATATCTAGTAGAGAGCCCATGAGATGGGAAGACCTGGGAAAATGCGTTCTTGAGTGAAGAAGGCAAGGAATGAGGCTGCTTCTAGTTCTGGCCAGACCCTGCGTTCAACTAATTCTAATCCCTTACGTTCTGTCCAGAATTACAAAGCTATAATCAACTGAGATTTATCTTTTTCCATTCCAACTCCTGCTGTGTCACGTTTTCCCCTTGAAGAGGGTGAAGTAGCCACAGGTTTATTTATTTTTTTGTTCTAACTGAGGGGAAGCTGACTTGGGATACATTTAGTTTAGTTGTAGAGGGATGTGCTTATGTGGCTTGCAGACCCTTCAGTATCTAGTTAAATCATTGCTAGCCATTGTGGCATAGGAATGGCTTTCAGGAATGTTCTGCCATACTGTACTGATTTACTTAGCATTATGGCAGGGAGTGTAAGGACCAATGTAGAATTTATATCTCCCTATTATGAGGACATCGATGACGAACAGATTAAAAAGCATCAATTCAAAGAGTATATAGATTATATGCTACACAAGAAAACCTGAAATGCCCAGAAATACTATAAAGGAAACTTGGTAAACGTTTTCCCAAATGTCATAACTCTTAACAATTTAGACATCACCATTAATCAATTGCGAATGTGGAAGAACATTTTCTAATTTATCAATGATAGGATATAAATTTTGATGAGCCACATAGGAGGAAAGGGCGTACACATCTTTCTATTCTTCCTGTAGATAATCAAGTTACAAAAGAACCATCATCTTTTTTTTTTTTAAACATTTTTTTTTAATTCTTTTGTTATTATAATAATGGATTTTTTTTTTTTTTTTTTTGCAGTTTTTGACTGGGGCCAGGTTTGAACCTGCCACCTCCTGTATATGGGGCCGGCGCCCTCCTCACTGAGCCATAGGCACCACCCAAGAACCATCATCTTAAAAGGTGACCAAAGAGGATGCAGCCAGAAAGTGTGGGAAAACAAGTTATCCCGGAAGTGTAATAGGAGTTAATTAGTAAAATAGCTTATGATGTTTGTGCTAGTTGTTGGCTTTTTAAAGAATCTGTAATTTGTTTTGGTTTCTTTTCTCATCCTAAATAATGTGAGTAACACTCAGTTTCATCTCTCATTTGGTATTTACAATTTTGTTTTCTTCTGTCTTAGAGAGAGGTCCTGAAATTGCATTAGAGTTAGGCCCCAGGAAACCTGGAGCTGTCCCTGGTAAAAGAACTTGAGAACAGTGCCAAGCATGATCTGAAATTTTAGGGGATCACTGTCATTATTATTATTATTCTGAATTGGGTGTTTTGATGTCTTGTCTTTCCTCACCACCATCTTCATAGTTTGACCACACAGGGAAAGCCTCTGCGTCCTTTAACTAGAGCCACGGAGTCCTCCCCAAGAGTCTACCAGCTGACACTTTCAGAACAAGCTTGTCCTTGATGACACTTACTTCCAAGATCTGCCTTTGCCCACCTTCCTGGGCTTCCATGACTGCACGTCTCTGAGCACTGTCACACCTGGGTCAACCTTCTCTGAAGGTCTTCCCTGAAGCAGAGATGCCCTTGACACACTCCCAAAGTACTATCAGAATGTCAGCACAGAGAAGTGGTTTGGTTAGAGAAAAAGCATATTTACTATCATAATATTAGTTTATGTTTAAGAAAAAAGAAATGAGTTTTTCTTAGGGCTTCAAACATTAAAGAAAGTATGAAATTCTTACAACATCAGGAGGGCCAAGCTAAGAAAATGTAGAGACAGGGTCCCACCCCTTACCATTTACTGCCGTATTTTAGGGTCTAATTCCTGAGATGTTCTCAAATTGAGGAGAGAGAAAGGAATTTTTATGAGAGAAATTTCCCCTTTGATATTAGTGATTGTACTCTCAAAGGGCTTAGGTTTTCTAAAGACAACTTGCAGAGGGTGAAAGTTACAAGAAAGGCAATAGACTACCAGAGATGGGATATTAGGCTTTTTTGGGGAAAATGGGTATTGAAAATGTCCCGAATGTCAGGTTAATCAGAGCACAGAAGTGAGGGCTCTGTGTGGCGTTAGAAGTTATGGAGACGTACAGAGCTCTGCAGCAAAGGAAGGAGGAAGGGAGAAGGGAAAGAGTATTTCAGGAGAATATTTAAATAGAATTCCAGCTCCCAGGCTCTGCTCTGGGATGGGCACTGACTCCCGAAATTGAATCATTCAGCTGCCAACGCACAATGGAGGGAAGACAGAAGCAAGACAGGTCTCTCCCTCCCTTTGCTGGTTGCTGTTCTGAAGAGAAGGGATTGACAGCCCTTTGTTTTCAGGCATGTAGTGGGAAGAAAAGAAGAATCAAACCAGTGTTCTTGTAAAAGCTTAACTTTTAATCGGCTCTGGGTACCTGGCTGATGAAAGCAAGAACAACTCTAAAGGCAGCTCAAAAGGGAAAAAGAAAAAATCACGCGGCTGTCAAGGGAAATTGGGAGCCATCCTCGCTCAAACTGTCCTCAATGTCACCACACGGGTGTGGTGCTGTGTGCTCTGATGGGGCCCTGAGCTTGTGCTGGTGTTGTCATGGACTCTACTATTTGAGAGACATGGGATTGAGGCACAGTGTACCAAGAGGGAAAAGATGCATCTGCGCTTTTGTTGATTCAAGCAACCTATCTTGGCACCTAGTGTGGGCCAGGCCCTGCTCTAGGCATTAAGGGCTGAAGATGACCAAGAGGCCTTCCCTATGGAAGTTCACACACTTGGGCCCTTACGATTTCCACAGAAATAGCAGCACTAGAAGGCAGGAAGTGGTGTCAGCTCCAGTGGAGAATCAGGGGGTTAAGGAGCTGCAGAGGAGAGTGAGAATTATTTCCTCGAGGGAGATCAGGCTTCATGGGAGGAGGAGGCCCACAGACTGCGCACGCAGGCGGAAGCCAGGTGGGAGGATCAGGTAGGGAAGGTATTTAGACAGAGTGAGCAGCACGCATGACGGTCCAGAGCGGGGAATGTACCACGCGAGGGCTGTGCAGGCTGTGAGCAGGGCGAGCAGATGAGGGGCTGATGGGGAGGGCTACAAAGGCCAGATGAGATGATTCAGTCCTTTTCCATGTCTGCCATGGAAAAGCAGACACTACATCCACCCTCACCCTGCCTCCTCCTGCGGTGCGGGGGAAGAGGAGACTTTCCTTGGATAAAAAGGAACCAAACATCTAGGGAAGGGGACCTGTGTGGGAGGGGGTAGGCTTGCCAGCTGGGCAGTCTGCGGGCCTCCAGCCTGTTCTTCTGGGCCTTCTTCTTGAACCCATGGCTCATCTTTTTGTTCCTGCAGCCTCTTCCTCCACCTGTGTTCGGCCTTTGGCTCTTGAACTCAGCTTGAATCATTGAATTCTCTCTCTTTTAAAAAAATTTTAATTTAATTTTTTTATCGTTTGGAATTCACTGAGGGCACAGAGGATTAGGTTCCACGGACTGTATTTGTTAAAGTTCCTCTTATAATTGTGTCCCTGGCTTCTCTCTCTTTTCATCCTCCTGGTGCCTGGCACAGTCTCAGCCCCCGAGAGCACTCAGCAGCAGGTGCTGGTGGTCAGGTCCCTGACATTTCTCCCAGGGGACCCCAAGGACACTAAAGTGCAAATGTGACTTGTGGCTCATTGTACATCCTTCATGTGGTGGCTGAGGCTGCTACAGAGGACACCACTGTCCACTCAGGTCCTTAGGCCCAAATCCTAGATGTCAGCCTTGACTGCCTCGCTCTCTGTTCCTCACACCTGATGCACGATTCTGTCATATTTAGCTCGAAAATATATCCTAATGGGAGCACTTCCTTTTTTTTTTTTTTTTTTTTTTCCCTTTGCTTCACTTTAATAAATATACTTTTAAATGGCATTTTATATCACTACCACAGATTATGAGTTTTATGGGTCAGATCATTTTTCCTAATACACATTGAAGTAAATATCTACAAAACTTTTAGATGTTCATTTGTGTGGCTTCTAAATCGTAGTGTGAGCCAGCAGTGTCATGTACTGTGGGTCACTGGTGGAGAGGCA
>CAUYPK010081961.1:0-11860 GCA_963574355.1 Loris lydekkerianus
GGGGGTGTTTGGGGGGTTGGGCGGGTTTTGTTTTGGCCCAAATCTATGTTCCAAATTTTTATATAAAAAAAAAAAAAAAATAAATTAATAAAAAAAAAAAAAAAAAAAAAAAGAATTTCACAGTTTGGCAGCACCTGTGGCTCAAGGAGTAGGGCACTGGCCCCATTTACCGGGGGTGGCAGGTTCAAGCCCGGCCCCAGCAAAAAAACTGCAAAAAAAAGGAGAAGAATTTCACAGTTTAACTCATTGGCTATATCTCAATAAAAGTGATTCTTAAAATTTACCTGTGGCTTTCAAGCCCTCCAAAATAATTTTTCTTTCTTTTTAAACTTAAGTAGGTCTCAGATGCCAATTTATGAATCAGCATCTGAAAAGGCCATGCTTTGCAATATACAAAGAAAATATATGAAACCCTTTTCCCTGAAATGTTTTTAATATAAGTATGGAATATTTTTGACAGGAAGGGGGTAAAAACATACATATACAGATGTTCCTTGACTTATGATGGGGTTATGCCCCCCCAAACCCCATCTTAACTTGAAAATACTATGAGTCAAAAATGCATTTAATGGCCAAGTGCAGTGGCTCACATCTGTAATCCTAGCATTCTTGGAGGCCAACGTGGGAGGATCCCTCGAGCTCAAGAGTTTGAGACCAGCCTGAGCAAGAACCTGAGCAAGTCTCTACTAAAAAAAGAACAATTAGCCAGGTGTTATAGTAGATACCCCTAGTCCCAGCTTCTTGGGAGGCTGAAGCAAGAGGATCACTTCAACCAAGGGTCTGAGATTGCTGTGAGCTGGTACTTTAGACTGAGCAACAGAGTGAAACTCTGTCTCAAAAAAAAAAAAAAAAAAAAAATGCATTTACTACACTGAACATACTGAACATCATGACTTAGGCTAATCTACCTTAAACTTTCTCAGAACACTTACTTAGCCCACAGTTGGGCAAAATCATCTAAAACAAAGTCTATTTTATAATAAGTGTTGCATATCTCATGTGATTTATTGAATATAGTATTGAAAGTAAAAACCAACAGGTTTCCACTGATTGCCTTTTACTTTCATACCATCAAAAAGTCAAAAAGCAGGTTGCTTGACCTTAGGAGTTGGAGACCAGCCCAAGCAAGAGTGAGACACTGTCTCTACTACAAATAGAAAGAAAGAAAAAAAAAACAACAACAACAACTAGATGGGCATAGTGGTGCTTGCCTATAGTTCCAGATACTTGGAAGGCTGAGGCAAGAGGATCACTTGAGCCCTAGAGTTTGAGGTTGCTGTGAGCTGTCATGCCATAGCGCTCTACCCAGGCAACAGACTGAAACTCTGTCTCAAAAAAAAAAAAAGTCAAAAAATCCTAAGTCAAAATATTTCAAGTCAGGTATCATCTGTATTGAGGTTACAATAAAATTCTTGATTTATTGTATTCTTGACTAAGGAAAGCACAATATTTTTTTTCTGACAAAAAAACTCTTATACGTATTTTAAGAGGATGAAGTTCTAAGAATTATTTCACTTGTGTGAGTCATTCGTAATTAGAATATGTTATGAATATTCTAATATTCATAGAATATTGGTACATAATATGCACCAATACATACTATGGTATGGTTAATGTACCATTTCCATACTGATTCTTGGTAAAAAGTGTTGATTCTGTAAACTAAATTGACCTGATTCAAACTAAAGTATTGAAAGTATTTTCTTTGAGGCTTAGCATCCGTAACTCAGTGGCTAGGGCACCAGCCACATACACCAGGACTAGGGGGTTCGAACCCAGCTCAGGCCTGCCAAACAACGACAATTACAACAAAAGAATAGCCATGTGTTGTGGTGGGTGCCTATAGTCCCAGCAACTTGGGAGGCTGAGGCAAGAGAATCGCTTAAGCCCGAGAGTTTGAGGTTGCTGTGAGGTATGACGCCATGGTATTCTACCAAGGGCAACATAGTGAGATTCTGTCTCCAAAAAAAAAAAAAAAAAGAAAGAAAGAAAGTATTTTCTTTTAGAATTTTGCTTTTCTCAAGTACCTCAACTAAGGCACATGCAGTAAAAGAGAGCACAAGGCACATGGCAGCCTCAAGAGAATATTTATTTTAATTGCATTGATCTTACTCCATAAGGTTTAATACAATTGTTCCCCAAGTCATATATCATTTTTATTGAGGTTAATGTTGAGTCAAGATCTAATTTCAGCAGCTTCCTAAAGTTATTTGAATGTTTTCCGCTGGCTACATCATGATACTTATTGTTCATTTGAAATTTTAATTCATAATGCCTTATTCCACTTGTATATAGTTGGATATGCTTTTAATAAATATAATGGTCCACAATAAGAGTATGCTAGGTAGGTAAAGAAATTCCAGCAGACATTCATTTCTGAATATGGAAAACTTAATAACATAAAAAAAAAAAACCAAACTTATAGTTGTTTGAAAAACATGGCCTCACTCTCTTTGACACTTTTCCCAGCAAGAGGTAAAGTACCCCTTCCTCTTAATTTGGGCAGATTTTGAAGCCTTCAACAATTGAGCTCAACAGAAGTGACATTAAATGATCTATGATGCTAGGACACAAAGAACCATGCAGTTTATTTGCTGGAATACTTGCTCTTAAAGCCCCAACTCTCCATATAAGAAGCTCAGCTCTCTAGAAATCACCATGCCAGGAGGCCATCATATAAGTTTTCCAATGGCCATTTCTGCTTCAGGCCAGCCTTCTTGCTATCCCTACAAAGTCACCAAGGATGAATGGAGAAACTACTAGATGCTTTAGTCCTTTGAGTCACCTCTAGCTATTTAAGGCTTCTTAGCTAAGAGGCACCAGATGTCATAGAACACAGAAAAGCCATCCTCTTTGTGCCCTGTCTGAATTTATCACCCACAGAACTCATGAGCGCAAGAAAATTGTGCTTTTTCTATGCTAAGTTTGCGGGTTGTTATTTAGCAATAGATGACTGGAACATAAGTTGGTACCCCCAAAGGGGTGCTTTCAAAATAAAACCTGGAACATGTGATGCTGATTTTGGGGCCAGGTAGGAGGTAGGAGTCTGATGGAGTTTGAGAAACTTGAGATGAAGAATTAAAAGAAATAGAAATGTTACAGGAAGTTGGAAGAATGTGGACACTTGTTAGAATTAGTAAAAAGTTTGTAAATACTTTCACCTGTGATAATGTGGAAAATAATAAATATATCTAATGAGTTCATATCTAGATAAAAAGATTTCTGTGCAGAATATTGAAAGTATCTCCTGGCTTTGTCTATTTGCCTATAATAAAAGGTGAGAGAGTAATGCACTAAAGAGTATAGCTTGTATAAAATGAAAAGGGTTACAAGTGAGTTTTCCAACTTGTAAAAAGTTCTCAAAGTAGGGTGGTGCCTATGGCTCAACGGAGCAGGGTGCTGGCCCCATATGCCAGAGGTGGCAGGTTCAAACCCAGCCCCAGCCAAAAACTGCAAAAAAAAAAATTTTTTTTTCAAAGTAAGGAAAGACCTCAAGGAGAAAGTCAAGTCCTAGTTGCTGTTAGTAAAATGTAGTCTCAGGAAAAAGATGGAGTTTATGGAGTGAGTATCTACCTAAACTTAGACCTTGCAAAATTTTGAGATGGGGTCTCACCTTTTCAAACAAACAGTAGTCTTCTAAGGATCTCTCCAGTGTACTGTGGGAGGTACTCTTCATTAAACATAGGCTTTCTAAGAGAGACAGATGAACAGACAAATTTAACCTTAAGGGCATTTTTCCATACCAAACTCAGAGGTGGCCCAAGAAAGAGGAAGACTTCCTAGGAGAGTTTTCCAGGTTTGTCTGACAAAATGTATAGTAAATGAATACACAAGAAACTTGCATAATTTTAGAAGAAATTATATCAGCTTCAAAATGAAAGGGACAGAAACAGAATAAACTGAAAGGAAGGTCTTTGGATCATCGAACCTCCATTGGCCGGAAGCAAACTGAAAATACTTGTCAATGCAAAAGTGGGCTATTTATTTTAGGAAAGGAAGGATGACACTGGAGGGAAAACCAAGAGCCCAGAAGGTGGAGCCTAGAGTCATGGTGAGCCATTTCTAGGAAGGCCGGTACCAAGGAACTAGCAGCATGGCCTGACTGAGTTGAGAAGTGTGTTGGCCTGGTGGCTGCTGTGTGCCTGCTGGTTCCCCCTGCTTGAGCAGGACCACCTGCTGTAGGATCCTGTGCCTGGCCCACACCTCAGGCACAGTTGGGTGGGGTGCAGTGGGTGCATAACTCATCTCTTTAGTTCACAGGCTTTTAAATTAAGAGCAATTATATATGAGGAATTATATCCCCCAAATCTCATTCACATCTGGGCCTGGTTTAGGCAGCAAAATCCTGGACCTCAAATCTGAGCTTCCCATTGCAAAAGGATGGGGTCTTTATGGATTCTCAGCAGAAAGTGAGTTTATTTTGTATGGGGGAGGAATGTAAATAATTGTGGCTAGCAGGACAACTGTGGCAGTTTAAAAACTTGGTCACAAATTCTTTGACACTCTTCTCATCCAAAGATGAAGTGCTATAGACTGTGTCCTCCCAAAATTCCTATATGGAAACCTCATCCTCAATGTGATGGTATTTAGAGATGGGACCTTTGGGAGGTGATTAGTACTCTTCTAAGAAGAGACACCAGAGCATATGTGCACATTTGCGCTCTCTCTCTGTACACACAAAGATGAGGTCGTGTGGATCCTCAGTGAGAAGGCAACACCTTTAAGCCTAGAGAAGAGGTCTCAGAGGGAAACCTATGGTGTTCAGGGGAAAGGCTGGGGTGAAGGCTCCTGGTGTGGGGGCTGGGGCTTGGTGTGGTTTGAGCTTCCTAACAACACCAAAGGAGACTGCATTCAGACTTTCTTATTAGCTTGGCCAAATGTGGGCAGAAATAGAAGAGAGAAGTGGTAAATGTGAAAATCATCTGCAGCCAAACATTGAAAATGGGTCAGATTCTTTATTATAAAAGCATGCTTAGTAATGAAACCATTTAAGTCAAGAGTACAATTCAAGTTCTGTGCCTGAATGCTTCCATTGAATCTACTTAATATTGAACTAAAGGTCCTACAAAGGTCTGTTAGATACTTCATCATCTTTCCCATACATCTCCCCTAAAAGTATAAATGGTGAAATGGAAGAAGAAACTGAAAAATTGCAAGTAAGTGATTTTGAAGATTAGGAAGTGAATTTGTCTTGCCAATTATCATAAAGCTATGATAAATAAGAAAAGAAAAAATTCCTACAAACTCATAAGGAAAAGATAAAGGATTCAAAAGAAAATGATAGGATTTGAACAGGGGATTTACTGAAGTGGAAGCAAAACAAACAAACAAATAAGCAAATAAATGTGAAAAGATACTCAGACTCAGTAACCAGGGAAATGGATAGAAAGCCACGTGTGATACCCTTCATACCTATACATCTGGCAAAAAATAAAGCTAACAATATACTGTAAAGTGTAGCGAGAAGATGAAGCAATAAGCATAGTTGACTCCTATGTGTGGGACTGAAATTAGTGCTTTCCTTTGAAGGGCAATGTCATAATCCCTAATACTTTCAAAGGTGTATGTACTAAGATTTAGCAATTTTATCATTAAGTAAATGGTCTAGAAAAAATCTCTCACTTGTGCACAAAGAGACACAAAGAAAAATGCTCACTGTAGCATTATAAGAGTAAAAATTTGGGAAATAACCCAAATTTCTTGACATCCATTGCAAAAAATAAATAAACACGATATCTTCCTGCAATGGAATTCTATGCAGTGCTTAAAATAAAATGAATGAACTACTTACATCATATCATGTATCAGATAAATATCAAAAACAGAATTGAGCAAAATAAGCAAGTTGCAAGAAATACCTACAACATGTTACAACACAGTATCATGTATATAACTTCTGAAAACGTGGGACAGAAGAAAAAACATGGAAAATAATGTTGTATCTTGTTTATAGATCTAGACATGCAGTAAAAAGGTTAAAGTACGCATGAAATTGCTGAATGGTAAAATCAACATAAGGGTGGAATAGCGTTTGCAGAAGGAGAGAAGGAGAAGAACGTGCTGGGGAAGGAAGATAGGGAGTTCCCCCACTACAAATTTTTGTTGCATTTCTTATACATTTATATGAAGCCAAGGTCTACAAAAGCTGGGTAGTCAGTATGTGATGCTATTTTATTCCATATACTTCTGTAGGTGCAAAGTATAACACAAAGGAAAAATGATTTGGAATGGCATTCTAATTTGACTATGGTCATTTAAATGATTATTAAAAAGTCATTTCTCAACTATAACTAATAATATTGTAAAAGTTTACTCTTCTTCTCCACCTGATATTCCACAGCAAAACAAAATATCAAAAAATATTCTGTGTTGGGTGGTGCCTGTGGCTCAAAGGAGTAGGGCGCTGGCCCCTTATACCGGAGGGGTATATATCACAGCCAGTTACTGTGATAGATTCTGGGTACAAAATAATGAATTAGCCACAGCCTTGACTTTAGGCACCTGACAGTCTGGCACCAGCTGTGCAGACAATAATTACATATCTGTGATAAATGTTGATGGAGATTTGCACAAGGTCCTCTGGGAACAGAGTCAAGTAAACCAGCCTCAGGGAAAGGGAAGAGCATCTGGAAGACTTACAGAGGAGGGAGGGCCATGTGCATTGAGTTCTGAAATAGGCAGAGGAGAAGGACACTCATGTCAGAAGCAGCATCACACACAAGTTATAGTTGTCTGGGAAAGTGTAGTATTTAAGGCGTCCTAAGGGTCTGGGGTGAGGGCGGGGGAGGGCCTAGAGCCCAGTTCCACACAGATGGAACTGAAGAAGGATTCAGGGTTCACGTCATGATTTCATAACATGTAACTCCATGGGGTTTGGAAAAAGCCGCTGAAGGATTTTCGGCATGGGAGAAAAAAGATAATAACAATTGTTGAGCACCTGCTAAGAAATCCACATGTATAAATCACTTGTTGTCTGAGCTGGGCTCAAAACGGTAATAGCAGAGGACATGTTTGTAGTCTTCTAACCTTTTCACTCTGTTGTTATGCTGGGGACAAAATTTTAGGTAGCTTTCACATCTTCCTTGGTCACCATGAAATAATAAAACCTCTAGCCAGTCTAATAACAATTTAACTCCAAATTGAATTCCTCCTTGACTCTTGCAGCTAAAGAAGGGGAGGGAAGATGTGGTTTCTTTAAGCCACCTCCTTCTCAATCAGAGCTGCTGCTTTGGGCCCTTCCAGGGGTATGTGCCAGAGGGAAGGTGCTGATGTAGGATCTTATGTGACTGACATGGTTAAGGTTTGAGGGTGGTGTCCCGAGGCACGGCAGGAGTCCAAAGCCAGCATTCCGTCATTGCACACTGCTCAGAGGTCCCCGCCAGGGCCTTCAGACTGCAGTTCGTGTCTCATGGGTTGCTGGCTGCTTACTCCTCCCATCAGGCATAGTGACGGCTTCAGGTTTCTGCCACACACCAGTCTATTGGAGTTGCATTGCATGTTTATCAGCCTTTTGGGAGGGGTCCTTTTTAGGACAAGCCCAGGCAAGCTCTCTTTTGTGGTATCTAACTTCAGTTCTCTGGAAAGAAGCACCTTTAAATGCTGGAGAAGGAAAAGCTGCTCTCTCCCACGGCAGCCTGGTGCCTATCTGCCTCCTCATGCAGATCACAGACTCTCATCTTTAATTTCCAGACATGAGTCAGTCATGAGTCACTTCTGAGTTCTCTGCATTCCAGAGAACACTTGGCAAACTCTTTGAGTGGTACCCTTAACCTCCCCTTACCGGGCCGAAGGTGAGGGAGAAGCATCACCCACCACCCTGTTGGTGACACACTAACACGTGGACACACCAGCACATCCAGAGCACACCTATAGCCTTCACCAGAGCCTCTGCATGTCATCACCTCTTTTGTGCCCTCCAGGGTGGTGAAGGGTTAATGCTGTCCAAACTAGTTTTACCATCTCTCAGCATGACTTGCTTGCATGGATGGTCTAGAACAGGGTTTGGTAAACTGTGGCCCACAGGTCAACTCTTGCCTGCCACTTGTCTTGGTAAATAAAATTGTACGGAAGCACAATCCCACTCATTTATTTATATGCTGTCTATGGCTTTCATACTACAATGGCAAAGTTGAGTAGTTGCAACAGAGATGAGCTGGCCCACAAAGCCTAAAATTATTTACTGTCTGGTACTTTGCAGAAAAATTTTGCTAACTCTTGGTTCTGAATTGCACTGATTGATAATGGTAGCCACTAACAAAGTAATGAAATTATAAATTTCATTTAATGAAATTAAAGAAAAAATTTTAAAGGGCTCCATAGCCAATTGTGCCTAGTATTACTATGTTGGGCCACAGAAACATTAAAGGCTGGTTTAGAACATTGCTTTAGTACATAGAGATACTCAGTACAAGTGAACCTTAATCAAAATGAAGACAGAACAGGTCCCATTTTTAACATACTGTTATGTTGTTTTATATGTAATTGCTCATTTATTCTTTCCTGTGCTCCTGTGAAGTAGGACACCAATTTACAAATGAGAAAATGGAGGGATAGGAAGTTAAAAATAGGAAATATCACAGGACGACATTTCCCTTCTAGAAAAGGGCACTTTGGCAGCATGGTGGAGTATGAATATTGAATGTGAGACTGAGGACAGAAGACCGGCTAGGATGTTATTATGACAATCTAAGTAAGAGATAGTGAATGTCTAATAATCCCCTAAGGCTGTGCTGCCATAAACAAAGTGCCACAAACTAGTTGGCTTAAAACAGCAGAAATTTATTTTTACAATTCTGGATGCTGGAAGTTCAAAATCAAGGTGTTGGCAGGGCCATGCTTTCTGTGAAGTCTGTAAGGGAGAATCCTACCAAAAGCAAGTCACTGTCATTACTTAGCTTGTAGCAGCATCACTCCAGTATGTGCCTCTGTCATCACATGGCCTTCTCCTCTGTGTGTCTTTGAATCTCTGTGTCCAAATTTCCCTCTTCTTATAACGACATCAGTCATTGGCTTAGGGCTCACCCTACACCAGTATGACTTTATCAACGTGACTACATCTGAAAAGACCTCACCTGCAAACAAGATCACATTCACAAGTATCAGGGCCTAGGACCCCAACATACTACTTTAGGGGTCACAATTAAACTCACAACTGAAGGCAAGAACTAATGCAGAGGCAAGGTAGATAGAGAGATGGGGACGAAGGCAGGTAAAATTTAAAATGATGATTAGCAATATTTTATGAGCAGCTGTGAGACTTGAGAAGCCTAAAATAATTTGCAGGTCTGAGGCTAGAAGGACCAGAAAAAAAGGAGAAACCAATCCAGGTACAGTGGCTCACACCTGTAAGCCTAACATTCTGGGAGGTCAAAGTGGGTGGATTGCTTGAGCTCAGGAGTTCAAGACCAGCCTAAACAAGAGCAAGACCTCTGTCTCTACTAAAAAAACAAACAAACAAAAAACTAACTAGCCAGGCATTGGGGCAGGCACCTGTAGTCTGGGGTACCTAGAAGGCTGAGGCTGCAGTGATATAGGACAGGTGGCGCCCCAGCTAGTTCAGCCAGCAGAGCTGGAGGACCTGCGTCTGCACCCCTGGCGGTGTTGGTGAGGTGGCAGCTGGCAGAGGAGCCAGTGGGCTGGAAGTTAGGCAAGGGGAGGGCCCCCCTGCCGGAGGCTCTAGTAGCCAGAGGGGCCGGACAACTCCTGGGGAGACACCAGCCCCTTGGTGTCTTCTTCCCCTTACACTTACTACTGAACAGGGAACCCCCATTTCCTATGCCTAAGTCAGTTTCATGTAAGTTTCCTAAGCCTCAATTCCATTAATGGACTATGTCCATTCATTGATACATTTGTTCACCCTGCCCCAGAGGGACTGTATTCATTCATTAATGCACTCATCCACCTTGCCCGTGGAAAGGACTATATCCATTCATTTCCTGGCCTCATATAACTACAAGGAACCCAGGTGACTATATATACTCCTAGACAAAGAGTCCAGACAGAGACCTTTTTTCTCCCCCAACTTGGATTTTCTCTCTCTGCCAGGAGCTTTGGAATGTTTTTATATTCTTTTCTGTAAATAAATCTTGATCTGTGGTCCACGGATTCATTCTTCCAATCATCGAGACCAAGAACCTACTGAAAATGAAATTTCAGTATCAGTAGGATCACTTGAACCCAGGAGTTTGAGGTTGCTGTGAGCTAGGCTGATAACACTGCACTCTAGCCTGGGCTATATAGAGCAAGACTCTGCCTCCAAAAAAAAAAAAAAAAAAAAAAGAAAGAAAGAAAGAAAAGAAAGAGAAACTGAAAGAAAAAGAGCACTCTGCACTTTGGGTGAGAAAATGATGGTGTTTAATGCCTGTGGGCCACCTAAGCAGTGTTTCATCCAGAGAAATATTTGGAATAGAGATCCAGATTCAGTGATGAGATTGCCCAACAGGGTTCTGACACTGAGACAGAAGAGGGAGAAGAGTGAATAAACTTTGGGGCACACAGATATTTAGCAGATGGTAGAGGAAGAGATGCCCATGAAAGGAACTGAGAATGAGAAATCAAGAAAGTTAAGAAGAAAATCAAGAGGAAAGAATGTTATAAAGTTAAAGGAAAAAAGTATTTCCAAAAGAAAGGGCCAATTGGCAGTGTTACATGCTTATATTATTCCAGTTAATAGAAAGAATGACAATGTCAATTAGACTCAGAGATTCTGATGTAACTGGCAAGACGACTGGGGCAGAGGCAGACTGGAATAAATTGAAGAGTTAATGGGAGGGGAGCCAGCAGGTAAAGTGAATGTAACCAACTCCACCCAGAAGCTTGTCTATGGAGAAAAGCAGCCAAATGATGGCTATTTGTTGAGGTAAGAGCAAAGGAGATTTTTGCTTGTTTTGTTTTGTGTTGCTTATCTATGATAGGAGATATTTGAGCTTATTTAGATGCTGAGAGGATCTAGTCAGTAGATGGGAAAGAGCAGATTCTGGAACAAATAGGGATTGATGATATAGTAAGTCTCTGAGGAGAAAAGAAGGCTCACACCTGTGAGAGAACAGATTTGGACAGGAGGAGAGATACACTTTCCACTGAGATAGGGAAAGAAAGCCATATTGGGAACAGTGCCTGGTAAATTTAGAAGGATGGACTGAAGGTCGAATGGGTTCTTACCTGACGGCCTCTACTTTCTTGTCAAATATAAACAAAGGTCACCAAGGACCAACAAGTTTAAAGAGTTCCAAGAAATATTTTCCTTTCTTTATGCCAGCGATAGATTCTTTAATATATTATCATTTGAGATTAAATGTATTTTTATTATCAACCTTAAAACCAGGAGAAACTGTATAAATAATTCTGGTTTGGTCTTGGAATTCATTGCCTGCTATTTTCTGTCCAAGAGTTCTGCCTCTGTCCTTTTTGTTTGTTTGAATTACTATAACCACTATTGCTCATCTACAGGGAACTAAAACCCAGGAGGTTAAAATGGTTACGATCATGCATAAATATCCAGGTTCCTGAAAGGGCTGGTCTTTTCCACAAATAATGGTTTTATTTTCCATTAAATTTCTTAACAGTATATCTCTACTACAGACTCTTAGGAGAGCAGGCTCTGCTCATGCTCTAAATTTTTATCAACTAATGAAATGAGATGAAGATATTAAAAATTATCAGGGATAGATAACATAACAGATGACAAAATTATGATTTAAAATATTCTCAATAGACTGTTGAGATTAAAGATGGCGGCTGAGTAACAGCTTCCCTGTAACTGGGCTTGGCGAATCTGGGGAGACAAGACTCCAGACATCTCTGGCCGGTGGGATCTGCCTATGATCATCCCTTTGAGGATACAGGGAGCCAGCAAGGGACT
>CAUYPK010081962.1:0-43527 GCA_963574355.1 Loris lydekkerianus
CTTGCTAATAAATTTGAGTTCTCTGTGGATTCTGGTTATTAGACCCTTATCAGAGGTATAACCTGCAAATATTTTCTCCCATTCTGAGGGCTGTCTGCTTGCTTTACTCACTATGTTCTTGACTGTGCAGAAGCTTTTTAGTTTGATCAGGAAAATGCAGTGGGTATTAGAGTTTTTTTCTGGTTCCATACAAACTGAAGTATTATGTTTTCAGGTTCTTCAAAGCATGACATTGGTGCTTACTGGGGTCCTGCCCTGGAGCAGAGTCTTTTAAGATCTGTGCAACTGGAGGTGCTCAACTGAGGAAAATGAAATTAAAAGTGGTGAGAGATAAAGAGACAGGACACACAGAATAGAGTTTTAAAAGTTGGGACACAGGACACCAGTGCTGGCTTATGGGGCTTCAGTGAGTGGCGCTGAGTGCTTATTCCACCCAGCTTTTATTGAAGGCTATTTTCTCATTTAGTTGAGAGGGTAAGCTGAGGAAGGGAGTAAAAACGTCAGTGGTTTCTCTGAGTAAGCATGTTAGTTCTTATTCTATCTATAATCATGAAGTTCAAGGGTCTGGGCAGCCTTGAGAAATCTGGAGACTGAGCCTTGTTGGGGAGCATTATAAGACTGTTTTCCTTTGCCAGGAATGAGGTCTTTGGTCCCCATTCTCCCTGCAGGGACTTTGATGGGGATTGCATTAAATCTGTAAATCATTTTGGGGACGGTGGACATTTTAACAATGTTGATTCTTCCCAGCCATGAACCTGACATATTCTTCCATTTATTAATGTCTTCTGCTATTTCTTTTCTCAGGGTTTCGAAGGTGTCTTTATAAAGATCTTTCATGTCTTTTGTGAGGTGTATTTCCAGGTATTTCATTTTCTTTGAAGCTATTCTGAAAGGTATTGTCTTTGATTCTCAGCTTGACTATTACTGGCATATAAGGAGGCTACTCATCTGTGCACATTGACTTTGTATCCTGAGACATTACCATATTTCTCCATCACTTCCAGAAGTCTTGTACTTGGGTCCCTGGGGTTATCCAAGTATAAGATGATGTCAGCCACAAACAGTGAGAGTTTGATCTCTTCTGCCCACATGTGAATCCCGTCCATAGGCTTCTCTTGCCTGATTGCATTGGCAAGAGCTTCCAGCACCATGTTGAATAGTAGTGATGATTGTGGACATCTTTGCCTGTTTCTAGTTGTAGATGGAAATGTTTAGTGTTTTTCCTTTCCATATGATATTGGCTGGGGGGTTGTTATAGATGGCCTCTATCAGTTTAAGAAATGTCCCATGTATACCTATTTTCTTAAGTCAGAAAATGATGCTGAATTTCGTTGAATGCTTTTTCTGCACCTACTGAGAAGATAATATGATTTATTTTATTTTATTTTATTTTTTTTTTTACTTTTTATTTATTTATTTTGCAGTTTGGGGCCAGGGCCCGGGTTTGAACCCACCACCTCTGGTATATGGCACCGGTGCCCTACTGCTTTGAGCCACAGGTGCAGCCCAATATGATCTTTATTTTTGCTTCTATTTATGTGGTGAATTATATTTATGGATTTACATATATTGAACCAACCTTGTTACAAAAGGAGGCTAGCCAAGGAGAATCCATCATCGTTATCTTTCTGCACATTGTGAAATAGGTATATATTTAAAGATGTTTAATAAATATAAAAGATCTAATGTGCAAAAAACACCACAAAAATAAATGAAGGAATGTGTTAACTTTCAAAATGTGACGGAGATTAAATTTTAGAAGAAGAGCTTAGAAGAGATAAGAATATTTTAGAAAATATCATCTGTATTCTTAAAGAAATTAAAGAGAACTTGGAATTTTCTATGAATCAAGAGATTACATAAAATATGGGAATGACTAAAAAACCCAGGGAAAGAAATTGAGGAGAAAGGGATGGGCATGGTGACTCATGCCTGTAATCTTAGCACTCTGGGAGGCCAGAATGGATGGATTGCCTGAGCTTACAGGTTCGAGACCAGCCTGAGCAACAGGGAGACCACATCTCTAAAAATAGCCAGGCATGTGGTGGGTGCCTATAGTGCCAGCTACTTGGGAGGCCAAGACAAGTGAATCCCTTTAGCCCAAGAGTTTGAGGTTGCTGTGAACTATGATGCCATGGCACACACTACTGGGGGAGACAAAGTGAGACTCTGAGACTTTGTATTAAAAAAAAAAAAAGAAATTGAGGAGAAAGATAAACTGTGAAATTATTTAAAATACATATTGGAGGAAACAAAAAAATTGGCACAGTAAAAATCAAGAAAATAACAGCAATGAATGTTAAAAAATGAGAAAGTGACATAGGAGGTGGGATAGATAAGATCACACACACCACAAAAAAATTATCAGAACAAAGGTGTTTAGAGAGAAAATGATAGACACACAAGAAGGGCAACAGATCTCTACCAGTTTATGGATAATTGAGATTTCTCAGAAAGAGAACTTAACAATTGGATTAAATGTAAAATTTAAAGAAACATAGATGAAAACTTTCTCAAATTGAAGATTTGATATGTGCATTTTATCATTGATCTATTGTCTCATAAGAAATCACCCCATCACTTAAAGCCTTAAAGTAATCCCTTGATAGAAAAACTTCCTAATTTCCTGGGTAGTTCTGGGTCAGGGATTCTCATGTTATAGCTGACCCTGGAGCAGCCCGGGCTGGCCAGGCATCTCTCTTTTCATGCAGAAGTCTTAGGTCCTCTCCATGTGGTCTTACAGGGGACTAGTTTAGGTGTCCTGATAGCAGCAGTGCCTCAGGACGCTAGACTGCTCTCCCAGTGAGATTAGACTTCTAATTGCTGATGTGTAAGAGAACAAGTCAGACACGCCGCATTTTTACATTGTGCTCTCAAAAGTCACATAAGGTTATGTCTCCCACACATACAAGCCTGCCCGCATTTCAGTTGAGGGAACGTATACCTGACCTCTTTGGGAGTGACATTTTAAGAAAGGCATGTAGGATGGAGGATATTGTTGTGGTTAATTCAGAAAATACAATCTGTCACATATATCAAAATGGGTTACTGGAAATATGGTAAGAATTAATAGAGAATAATGAACAGAGACATATCTTGGTGTAGTTATTAAACTATAAGTTTAAGAAGAAAATAATATAAGCATGTTACCAAAGGAAACATGAAGAAAAATTTAGGCTGGAAATCATAGTAGTATGATTTCCCCATAGTACTGTTCAAGAAAGTATGTTAAGAATGGAAGAAAAATTATCCAATGTACTCAGCCCTACTATGAAACTAATTTATGGCTTTCACATGAAAGCTATAACCCAGTTATAACCTAAGAATAAGGGGAAGGGAGAGAGGGAGAGGAGGGACGGGGGAGGTGGGCAGAGAGAGGGCGGTTGGTGGGATTACACCTGCGGTGCATCTTACAAGAGTACATGTGAAACTTAGTAAATGTAGAATATAAATGTCTTAACACAATAACTAAGAAAATGCCAGGAAGGCTATGTTAACCAGTGTGATGAAAATGTGTCAAATGGTCTATAAAACCAGTGTATGGTGCCCCATGATTGCATTAATCTACTCAATTATGATTTAATAATAATAATAATAAAAAGAATCTCACATATAACACTAGGTAAGTTACCTATGAGAGCGAGGAGAAAGTAGTGACTTTTATGCAAACCATCGAGGCTTGAAGGAAACGGGGCGGGGTCTGTGTGCTCTGAGGGTGCTCCACGGAGGAGCTCTAGAAGGAACTAGTATTAAAGTCAGCTCTCCTATACAGGACCAAGCCAACATATCTATTTCTTCAGAATAAGACTTAACTCATTGTGGAATGCTGAAAACATGACACTGTATCTTGTATCTTGTACCTTCCAAGATTCATTAATTTGTATCTTGTACCTTCTAAGATTCATTAATGCTGAAAACATGACACTGTATCTTGTATCTTGTACCTTCCAAGATTCATTAATTTTATTCAAGACAAAATAGAGAGATGGGGGGAGATCAATCTATTATCTCAAAGGCACTTACTTGTGTCTGTGAAGAGACACTCCTGGAAACATGCTACCTCTGTCTCATGTTCTGTGAAATGCTACAGCTTTGGCATCTCAGCTCCTGAGGGAAGAAACAGTGCTGGGGAGATGTTTCCTTCTATTCTTGGCCACATAAAT
This sequence comes from Loris lydekkerianus, assembly GCA_963574355.1. NCBI lineage: Eukaryota > Metazoa > Chordata > Mammalia > Primates > Lorisidae > Loris > Loris lydekkerianus. Next base: position 4,164 of record CAUYPK010081962.1, read on the forward strand.
AGACTACATTGTCCACCTTGCTTTGTATTTCATCATGGCCTTTGATGAGTTCTGGCCAACAGAATGTAGATGGTATGATTCATTTCCAGGCAGTCTTAGACCTGACACAGGAAATCCATCAGTGAACTCAAGACAGAGGCATTAGAGGGGAGAAAAGTGGACTCTGGGGTACCCTTCCCCCCTCCTGCTGCTAATTACAATTTCATGATGAAGAAATGAATTTCTAATGTGTTAGCTACTGATATTTGGGGGATTTTGCTCCTAGGAGTTAACCTCCTTTGTCTAATACAGAAATTAGAACAGAAAGTGGAATGATGACTTAGTAAAAGCCCAAGATATATGCCATTGTTTTAGTTGTGAGATAGCAGACCATAAGATAATAAAAACAGAGAAGTAGAGAGTTAGAGAGCCTTGCTATTCTCTGGCCAAACTCATTGTGTAAGTGTCATCTGCATTAATTCAAGAAAGAAAGAAAAAGTATTCCTCACAGCCTAAAGCTACAAGAAAAGGGGTTGGTGAGAGGTAGGGCGAAAATGTGTTGGTTCCTCTTAAATAGGAGCTCAGACAAGAAACAATTGTTTTTCATACAGAAATTGAAAGGAATGAAGAAAGTCCAAAAATCAAGAGTCTTCCAAGTTTGAAAGAACCAACTGCTTCTGGACTTCAAATCATAAGAGATAAGGCTGGAAAATGTTCTGAGCTACAAAGACCCACTAAGACTTCTTGCTTAACCACAGTGGCTTGACCTCATAGCAGAGATAAGAATAAGGGAGCTACCAAGGCATTCAAGTCTACATCAGTGAGCCTCATGTTAGCTGTCAGGAATCTGAGAAAGCGAAACACATGGAGATTAAAAAAAAAAAAGAACAAAATTGGGCTTGAGAATTATATCTAGGAAAGAACTTGAATGTGATTACTAGTGCATGGTACTAATTAGAAGCAAGTAGATCAGAAGCCTATGGAGTCTTTGAGGAAGTTATATTGCTGAACTAATCACAAGTGTTAGTTTCCTTTCTCTTTTCTACAATAAAAATTAATAGTTATTGAGCTCTCACTGTGTGCAAAGTGCTCTAAGTGCTCTGTGTGTGTGTGTGTGTGTGTGTGTGTGTAAAATTGCACAACAACCTCATGCTGTTGGTTCTACTGTTATCCAAATTTGACTGCTATTGAAAGTCAGGCATGGGGGGATTAGAGAGTGTTCAAAGGTGCACATCCTCAGTAAATGGACTGAAATGCCAGGGTGTTATCCTCAGTAAATGGACTGAAATGCCAGGGCTGAAATGACAGCCCACCTTCCCATTGCCTGTCCTACAATGCTTCCCATGGTCAGAGGACTTGGGATAAGAGAGTATTCCTCACAGGGAGTCTCGTAACATGTCTCCTACGCTGATTTCTCTAATTCACTTGGGTTTTGCCTTATTCCTTTTCTATTCCCTCCCCTTAACACTCACCCAACAGCTCCTCACTGGTGGAACTACATAGAAAAGGCAAGTGCAGCTGCTTGTCTGGTCTGGCCTGCTGTGTGGGTTGACGGGAAGTTAAACAGAAGCAGGTTACTGAGATCTCCCCTTTCTCTTCTATGACATTTGCTGAAGTGGCCTCTCCGCCACGCTCAACAAAAACGTACTTAGGGAGAACAGTAATAGTTTCCAGGCGTCCTTGAACTAGCATCAGTGATTCAGGATTCCAAGTATAAACCATTTACTCAACATTGAGCGTGGAAATTTAAAGTTCTCATCACTGGTTACTCGTTGGCAAATCTTCAAATGGAATACACCTCCTGGAGTGTGAAGTACCCACAAAAGGAGGAGACTCATCTGGAAGCTGAAAGTTTGCCCTGAGCCTTCCACCTGGTCAATGGCAGGGAGCCCACATGTCTAATTGGCAAATTTCCATATGTCAACTGACTCAGGAGAAATGCATCTTCTTCTCTCTCAGTGTGTTCATTCTCTCTGGAATGGTAATCTTACTGTGGGTGCCACAGTCAACACCAAAAGAAGGCTTAGTAAGTCTTGACCTTTTGGTATTTTATTTTCTATTTTGGTTTTCACATCTTTTACTAATCCCAAATCATCTTTCAGCTAAACACTTATGCTCTTATGCTTAGCATAAAAGTCAGTAGCTGCAAAGGCAGAGCTTAGGTGAAAGTACAAGATCCAATTAAGTTGATAGTTCAGCCTTCACAATAGATTGTAGAACTCTCCTCTCTACACACACACACACACACACCATCTCATATTTCACATCCATCCTGCCTCCTACGTTGATTTTCAATTCTTAAGTGATCCAATTACAATTTTCAAATGACTTAAAATATGCCTTAGGCTTTGCCTTAAGAAAGTTCTTAAAAGTAGTTGTAACACATGGAGATTATTAAATTTGTATGTGCATTTTGTAGATGAGTGCTTCATTTGCCATGTTCACCTGTGCCTTCTAGAAGCAAATGAAAGAGCAGGAGTTTGTTCTGTCTGCTCCTGTCCAGTTGCAAGTTAGTCTTTTGGAGGAAATTTGTCCCATGTTCTTTAAAGGAAAGTGGGAGAACCACCTTACCTGCCCAGAGGAGAGGTCACCTGTGTCTAGATGGAATCAGCATCGATGCCTCTCAATCCTTGTTGTTAACACAGAAAAGTACTTTGTAAAATACTGTGTGGCTTTTGGGAAAGGTCATGATTGAATCATTGCCCCTGTTGAAATGACAGTAAGATATCAGAGTGATAACCAGTGAGACAATCTTTAAGAGGAAACTCCTGACCTAAGGGTTAGCAAAGTAGTGTGTTTTTGAGAGCAGACAGTGAATAAGAGAACTCACTTGACACAATTGTAAAGCAGCCCCCATCGCTGCTGTAAGGGATTTCTGACTTGTAGTTCCCACAAAGTGGATGATTCATCATTCCTAATCACACTACTACTACTCCCACAGTCCCTAGGAATGCAAAAACGTGGTCACCTTTTACTGTCCCTTCAGATCTCTTTTGAATAGGGCCTTACAGAAGCCCATCTGGTCCTCCTTTGAATAGAAAATAAACATCCACTCTTTGCCCTCGCACACTCTGGGAGCACAGGATAATCCTAAGTGACCACCTTCCCTTCAGCTCATTCATCATGATCTAGACTGTCCATCTGATTTGTGACTTTGCAGATAGGAGTCAGACACAAGTCCACACATCCTTCCACTGCAGGGGATATATCAATAGTCCAGTCATCCTCTTGAAGCTTTTTTTTTTTTTTTTTTCTGTCTAAAGAAAAGAAAAAGAGAAGCAGGAGAAGCCTCTCCCCTACTCTCCTCCTTGGCAGGGCCAGGAGACTCACTACTCTTTTAAAAGAAATCCTATCCACAAGTCCTACTACTGCTCCTCAACAACCTAAAACTTTACCCATTACTGTGGCAGAGGGGTTTCAAATGGTGTTTCTCAAATTAATTTTCAAATTTTGCAACTTGGTCCAGAACCTCACCTTGGAATGTCACACCCATTATATCTTGGTACTTCCAATTTAACGCCCTAATATATTTATTATTGAAAACTTGGACCCTACGAGAGTACATGACAAAGCAAACAAAAGACGCTCACCATCTTGCTTCCCACACAATATTCATTGTCTTTTTTTTAACCTAGAAAAAAAATATATATTTTTTTTAATAAAATGGGATTATACCATACATGTTATTTGTGAATGGTTTTCTTTTTTCTTTTAATATATTTTGAAAAACTTTCTAAGTCAACTAATACAGGGTGGCCATAAAGCTCATGCACAATTTAAAATAGTGTGCAATTTTAAATTGCTCGTGAACTTTATAGACACCATATATCTCACTACATATTTTTAAATGGCTGTTCTAGATATCATCTTAGGACTTACAACTCTTGATTCAATGAATCATTTACTGTCAAGGCACTTAGGTTGTTTTCAATGATTTCACTACATAACAATCACTCTCATGAACATCTTTATGAACACATTTTTGTGTGTTCCTAATAAAATATAGAATAAATATAAATAATATTAACATAATACTTACAAACATAAAATACAAATAATATAAATACAGAATAATATAAATACAGAATAAATAATACAATTAAATATATAAAAAATTGTAAAAATGAAAAGTAAAATATAAGTCCCACTATTCCAGAGTCATATTTCAAGCTACAATCAGTAATCACGAATTTCACGTTCATGGGAATTAAGGATCTACATGTAGACTTCAACTGAATGTCTATGGGAAAAGGCGAAAGCCCAGAAAGCAGATTCCAGAATATTGAAAGAAAAATTTATTCTTTTTTTTTTCAAAATTCAGCTCTTATTCTCATCCTCTACCTAAGAAAGTCACTCATACTATTAATTCTACTTTACAAATATTTCTTGAATCTAGCTCCTTCTCTCCATCTCCACTATCAATTCATGCCCTCACCATTTTTCACCTAAAATGCTATTATCACCTCCATGCCCTCCCTTACCCTTCATCCACCCTGACACAAGAATGGGCTTCCTTAAACCACATATATTCTTTTATTACTTCTCCGACTGAGGTTCTGCACTGGTTTCAGGTGGCTACAGGGTAAGTGCAGATGCTCCTCACACCAGCTCAAGTCCTTCCCCGTGTCACCCATCCCCTCCTGTGTTTCCAGTCTTCCTGCCTGACCCTCTCATAGCTCTGCCTTGAACTTGATGCTTCAGCCATGCTCATTTCTCCTACTCCCCAGAGGGATACACTGCACTCTTTCTAGTGATTTCTATGCAGATGCTCTTTCTTTTGTCAGGAGTGTCCTGACCTTGCCCCTTGCCCTTCACTTAGGCCCTACTCTTCCTTCTTTCTTCTCTCTACACATCTAGGTGGAATCCATCACCCACTCTTCCAGCAGTTCACAGTCAGTCAATTAGTCCTCTCTTGGCCTATATCATAATGTACTGGTTTTTATCAGTCTATGTACTCATCTGTCTGTCTCATTAGATTGCGAGCAGCTCAAGGGCAGGGACTTGGTCTGTCCTGTACCTAGATGTGTGGTATTAGACGTGTTAGATATGCTCAATAATTTAGAATTGTCATTTAGATATTTCTGTAATGTAAACAAAGTACTCTGAATTCATCCAAAACATAATATAGACACAAGTCTTCCTTTCTTCCTACCTTTTGTCACTAAAAAAACAAAGCTAAGGAAGTCTTAGCTTCCATTCTGAACTAAGGAGCATCTGACTCAGGAGGCTGAAAATACCCCCTGCTCTCTGGTTTACTGGACAACAGGAGTTCCAACTTGGCGCCAATAGGGTACATTATAGAAAAGCCACAGATTGCCAGGTAATAACTGAGTTCTAAAGATTTAAAAATGTTTCCCCTCTCACTGTTCTGGTTGTGTACCATGACAACATGCATGATATGTCTAAAATACAAGCCTAGGCAAGCATTTCTGGGCGCATGGAATCATACACCAACTCAAGTAAACATCATTTTTATAGCATGCACTAAAAGACGGATTTAAATTAGAATAAAAAAGACAGAAAACAGCATGTGAAACACTTCATTACCTTTTACATTTTTATGAAGCCTAGAGTAGAGGCGAGTATTAAAATAACAAGATTGAAAAGTAGCTGGTGAAAAGGTCTTTAGTGCTTCTCGGCTGACATTTTTACAGGGCTTATTAATGCGAAAACCCTGCAGCTTTCATGGTGCACACACAGAAACTGGATTTCTAAGGTATAAACAGACAGGAAGGGAAATCCACCCTATTTGAGATATTTAGTAGAAGGGGTAAAAGGAGGCTGTAGCTTCTACTCCTTCAATGTCCCCTCATCCACCTTCCATCACCCCCTTCCCAAAAGTCAGGCTGAAAAATGTGGTTTCGGTCCTTATGCCAAGCTCTGCTGGCTGCCAGGTTGGAATTACATGATGATAGTCATTCACTTCTCAGGGGACAGAAGGAGGCAATTAACCTGACCTTCTGGTATTTGGACAGTATGTGAGAAACCCCCTATACAGAGGGTAAAAAGTTCTCCTCCTTTTCAAAGCCAGTGGGAACCAAGAGTCTCTGCTCTCTGAGGGAATTCTGCCCAGTACCTGGGAATAACATGGAAAGGATTGTTTTCTGTCATTATTCACACTGGCTCCATATTCTAGACCCCTGCTCCCTGCCCCATCTCAGCATCCTGTTAAATTATGTGGTATACTCATCACCTTACTGTGCACACTGGGAGCCACACTTCATTCTGCCTCCCAAATCCTTGGACCTCCAGGCAAGCAGAGATTGAACTGGAAATGTCAAATATCTTTTTGTTAAATGCTTCTTAAACACTCCCTGGGACTTCTGCCCTGTTGTTTATTTTATACAACTAATAATATTTCTCTCCTCTCCTCTGTCCTCCCAATTTATTCTAACTCCACCTTCTCTGAGCATTTGAACCTCTCATGATACCAACATATAACAGGCCTTGGAGAACCCCCGGCAAGATCACAAGCCCTTCCTATCAACATCTGCACCAACCCAGACTAAGCCTTCACATGAGGGAAGGGAGGGAGGGGGGAGGATGGGCAGAGGGAGGGTGATTGGTGGGACCACATCTATGGTGCATCTTACAAGGGTACATGTGAAACTTAGTAAATGTAGAATATAAATGTCTTAACACAATAACTAAGAAAATGCCAGGAAAGCTACGTTAACCAGTGTGATGAAAACGTGTCAAACAGTCTATAAAACCAGTGTATGGTGCCCCATGATTGCATTAATGTACACAGCTATGATTTAATGAAAAAAAAAAAAAAGGAGAGAGAGATGCGGAAAGAACTAGATAGAGGCAATCCCTATATATTCAGGGGAGAAAATAACATTTCAAAACAGTTAAAATTCCACCGGATACTTGACAGGCCCAAGTTAAGAATATGACAATCCTTTTGAAAGTCTTTATCATGGTCTTATAACTGAAACTCACTTTTCATGCCTGTGCCTTTTTAAAGTACTCCGGAGTCTTTGTCACTCAGTAAATCAAACATCATTGTGGCTAAAATCATCCTGATCTTTCCCTTGTGTCCCTTACTACATTTACAGAGCCAAAGAACTATAGTGCTTAATGGTAATCTGGAGATCATCTCATAAAAAGTTCCCTGCAGTCATTCCCACCATTTTAGAGAGGAGAACAGAGGCCAAAATAAGAGATTTGTCTACACGAGAAGAGGAAGCTTTTGCTTTTACACCTGTGACTACTAAGTCACTGTTCTGTTTTTTTGCCATCCTCTGGGAAATGATACTCAGCTTACCAAAGATCACTTCACCCTGCTCTCCTGTGGCTATAGAAACTGGGTGCCCATCAAAGGACTTTGTACTTAGTAATCATCAATAAATAAATGACACTCCTAATGTCATATGTTTCCTGCATAGAAAGGACCCAAGACAATGTTTTGTTTTTTCGTTTTCCTTTTCCTGATCAAGAAATGATATTGATGCTGAACTGTTAACATCAGGGCAGGGGTACCTTCTAGCCTGGGGCTGCAGTCAAATCTGGAGAGTCTTCAGAGACAAAGGGGCTGAATGTAACATAAAATAACCGATGTTTAGCAACATGATGAAACTAGCTCATACAAATTAATTTTCTCTTTTTACCCCCAAGTAGTCATTCTGTAAGAATATATAATTTATTATAACACAGCCATTTCATAAACTATGTCCAGACTTCTCTATGGAAATTGCTATCAAAGACTGTATAACATTCCTTTGAATGTCATCAGTGTCCATAGATGCTTTTTCTTCACAGTTGATTTGGTTATTAGAAATAGCCAAAGTCACTCTCAGCTAATTGGAAAGAACAAAGCAGGTAAAGTTTTATTTTTGTTTAAAAAAATTGTATACAGATAATGACACCAGTTTTCTGAGTTGCTATGAAGGCGTTTCCAAAATCATTATCCGAGAAATAATTTAAGGTCTGGTAAATGTCTTTGGTATAAGAATATAATCTTCCCAGGTGATTAAATCAGGGTCAACATCCATTCCTTAAATAAGCTTTGGTATTGTGGTTCAAAGACCAGCTGTAAGTATGACACATACTTACAATGAAATGCATGCTGTTATTTACACGGATCTTTGAAAATTAAACTTTATAACTTAGAAAATTCTTTTGTTATAATGTTAAACAAAAAAAATCAAGGTATAAATTACATGTGAAGGATTGTCACAAATACATAGGTTACTTTGTGTTTATACCAAGTCAACATGTGAAGGCTTAGTCTAGGTTGGTGTAGGTGGTAACAGGAAGGGGTAGCAATCTTGGTGTTCTCCAAGGCCTGTTATATGTTGGCATTATGTGGGGTTCAAATGCTCAGGAAGGGTAGAGTTAGAATAAATTGGGAGGACAGAGGTGAGGAGAGAAATTTTAATAGTCAACAGGGCAGAAGTCCCAGGGAGTGTTGAAGAGGCATTTAACAAAAATAAAGACAATTGACATTTCTAGTCCAATCTCTGGAACAGAAGCTAAGATCCTAAAAGTAACAGTCTTTGTGCAATAGAACAGCCTGTGATTATATCTCTACTTCTTAGTACTTCATAAATGTTTTTCTAATGACCATAATAAAACATGTATATAATGGAAAGGATTATTTTATCTTTTAAAATAAATTACATGCAAGCATTTTGTTATATATTGCTTATACCTGTATTGACTCAGACTATGATTACTTCCCACATTTTACTTCATTTGTAACATAAAGTAGTTGGATGGTTACTGTCACTCTGAAAGCTTTGAAAAAGACCAATATGCAGCAACCATAGATCCTGAAGATTGTAATGCTATGAAAGTCACAGAATAGAATAATATCATTTGGGCGGTGCCTGTGGCTCAAAGGAGTAGGGTGCCAGCCCCATATGCCAGTGGCGGGTTCAAACCCAGCCCAGGCCAATATAAATAGTATCATTTGGTCCTATTAAAAGAATATTTTATTTACTTGACTACCTTACACTGTTAATTAGACTAAATGTTTCAACCACATACTCATTTGAGATCGAAGTAGCCATGTGTTGATTAAAAAGCTTGAACATAACCTCACAGAAACAGAGCTGAATTTCACCTGAAGAAAGACCCAGTGGGCTCCAGCTGAATGGCTAATTGGCATGCCACTCCATTTATGCCCTCAGAAGTCATTTATCAAGTGCCAAAAAGCACCAGGTACCAAGCAATTGTATGAGCATCTATATTTTACATAATTATACTTTCCACGTTTACCAAATATGCTGATTTACCATATTTGATTTTCACATGAAACGATATCCACATTACTGCTATTATTGGAGTTCATTACAAAGAATTAAGAATAGTCTTAAGGCCAGCTTGTTAATGCCTTGAGGGTGGAAACTTGTTTTATTTGTTTGAGGGCAGGGAACTTGCTTTATTCATCTTAATAAAATCAGTAGGTTTGCCAAGCTAAATTCCCACTGTGCAGGACCACACCTATAGTGCATCTTACAAGAGTACATGTGAAACTTACTAAATGTAGAATATAAATGTTTTAACACAATAAGAAAAAAGCCAAAAAGGCCATGTTAACCTGTGTGATGAAAATACTTCAAATTGTATATAAAACCAGCTCATGGGCTCCCATGATTGCATTAATGTACACAGCTATGATTTAATAAAAAAAAAATAAACAACAAAAAACTTCAAATGAATAAATGGGGATTTATCTTGAAGATTTGGAGAAGATTTAAAGCCCACAAAACCAGATCATTTGGGCTCAAAGTGCTATTTTCCAAACTGGGGCTGATATTCAACATCTCCAAACCCCAGTTCCACAGTCTGTAGGCTGAGGTTGAACATAACGTGCCCACTTGACTGAGGATAAACAGAGGCTTAGGCCTCACTCTGCCATTTAACAACTGTGGGACCATAAGCACATTGTTTAACCCCCTTCTCCTTACAATGAAGATGATGGTAACACCTATGTCCCAGCTTGAAGCAGTATGGGAAATATTCTACACAAACTCTGAAATTAGTGCTGCCCATCTAGTCATAAACCATGGATGCCAGCTACCATCACCATCACCACATAACTAACCACTGCAAATCACATGCTAACTCATGCTCAGAGGTGTCCAACTTGCGGCCAGCAGGCTGCATGTGGATTATATGAGGACTTTTTTGCTTATCTTTGATGATGGATATCACAAAACATACACGCAGAGTTTTTTTTCCTCATTAGCCAACATCAGTGTTGTGTATTTAATGTGTGGCCCAAGACGACTCTTCTTCTTCCAGTGTGGTGCTGAGAAGCCAAAAGGTTGGACACTTGTGAGATGCTCAATAAATGGGAGTTTCCTTCTACCCTCACACTTTTCTAGGGTAAGAATTATAAGCAGCATTTCTTTCTTCAAAAAAACCCAAGAGATTTAAATTTCTACAAATGACAATGCACAATAACTGGCGGGTTGGGGGTGGGGAATACAAAAATCTCTGCAAATACTTCCTACATTGATTCTTGAGGCCCGGCAGGACCAAAAATATATAGCACCACCCTGTGGCCCAGTCTTTAAAGAGCTGTATACCAATGGGGAGTGGCGTCCAAGGACAGTTTGTTTTCGCATGTCCCTGACCTCCTCCTGATTGGTTTGCATCTTAAATGAAAGAAAATAAAAGGTCCAGACAGATCAAAACACATGCATGATTTGACAGAAAAAAGCTATGTATATGCTAAACACTCACATTTCTGGTAACCAGACTGCCCCATAACACCAACGTAAAGGGAAAGGACGTGAGGACAGGGTGGAAAGAAAAGTCCCCTCAATGCTAAGCCCGCCAAACCACAGGATGGATGGTGGCAACTTCCCATCTTCAAGTAGAAACCCGTCAGTACCAACACTACCACCACCATTTTCCACTCAACTTCTTTCCTAGGCATGCTCATATCAGAGAGAATTTTAGAAAAAAAATTGAACTAAACAAACTTCGAATTCACCCAGACTAAAGTACATGGCATACAAAAGCCAACTTAAGCCATGGCATTTTAAAAAAAAAAATAATGGAATACTTTTTAAAGGAAACACAAACATGAAATCCACACGGAGAACACCCTTCCCAGGGTCACCAAGCACAGAAGAGGCTTATGCTCAGGTGACACTCATACGTGAGAGGAGGCTCCCAGAGAAAAGGGCCTGGGGACTTGGGAGCCATCTGCACACAGATGGTCTCTCCTCTTTTCCACATCTGATGACTTCAAATCATTCGTGCTTTCTAACTGGGGTTTCCACATTTCCCAGAGGCCTCCCTGTGCAGCCTCTGCTGCAGAGAACAGGTCACAGAAATATCCCCTCTCCCTTTTTCTAGGCAACAAAGAGAATGTGCAGTGCTTTGAACACAGAAATCCACATCTATGGAAAAAAACAGGCCTTGCCAGACTGCAGATGAGGGTGCTTCAGGCACAGGCAGCCAGGCGAGAGGAAATGCATTCAGAGCGGTTAGCACACAGGATTAATCAAATTATAATTTAATCATCTGATCAAACATGGGTTAGCATAATCGCTTGAGGGGGAAATGGGTGGAGGAAGCCAGAGCACCTGAGCACCCACTGTCTGAACAACAACAGAGGGAACACAGATTCTGCTTCTTTTTATTCATAGGAAAAGAAGAAAATAGCAAATAAAGGTGAATCCACGGCATTGTCAGCTGGGGTTTAAGCAGCCAAAGGAGCCCCGTCTGAGATTCTGAACATTTCCTTTCTGCTGTCTCTCCAGGACTACCAGAAAATCTGTATGAAAAGCACGTACTGAAGTCCACTGTTGTGACTGGGCTTTACTTAAGTCAGGGTTCCCCACCTTGGCACAACTGGCATTTTGAACTGGTCAGATTCTTTGTTCTGAGGACCTTCCTGTGCGCTCTAAGATGCAGAGCAGCACGCAGACCCTCCTCTCTCGAGATGCAGCAGCAATCTCCCATTGAGAGTCATGACAGCCAACAATGTCTCCAGACACTATCCCACGTCCCCTGTGGGTACCAAATTGCCCTCAGCTAAGAGCCACTTCTTTAACTAAAGAGCACAAATTGTGAGGAGCATACTTTTTTAAAAGTAATCAAGTCTTGAAAATGGGAGGAGTCTTTTTTATTCCCACCTGCCAAAAATAATGAGCCTAAATCAATAATTATCTGGTCCCATGGAGTTTACCTCAATCTCGTGGCTGTTTAGAGATTAATAATAATCCGTAACACCTTTACCCTTACCTTGCACTTAAAACAAAAATACCAGTCTGCCCCCATTCAAAGATCTTTAGTGAGACACACCTGTCTTCCAGGGGCAACTCACAGGCTGAAAGAACACACCCCTTGCCTTTGCTTCCACGCTTCAGCGTACCCTGAGCAGGGGCTGATAGTAGTATCCTCCACTACCCACACGGGAGTGAACAACAGTGATTCTGGAAAGGAATTGTGCCAGCAAAGGCCTTTAGACCCTGGGGAAATACAACTCTCTTCTTTCGCTCTCATCTCATCCACGCAAGCTATGATATTTACTCCTGGTTTCTAAGGATGGAAAGGTGTAAGTGATGAAGAGAGACGAAACACAGGTGGCTCGCCCAGCTTTTAATAATGCATCTGGCTTATAATCGATTCACTGCACCACCTTAACCTGCCTTGGCCCCTAGTCAAGCCGGACCTCATAATATTCATTCTTAGGAAGAGATGTTATAAAAAAAGCGCTCAACATTTACCATAGTAAGTAATAAATATTTTCTATGGGCTAAGGTGCTTTGCTTTAATAATAAATCTGAGTCACACAATCTCTTTTTTACTTTTTGTAAGTGTTTCACCATTTACAATTACTCATGGATGCATCACAGGTTACTAAATCTAATGATGGAAATACTTGTGCCCTTTCCATGGGGGAGAGATGAGAAAAGACTGACCTACTCTACGGCAACTTTGAAAAGACAGCAGTGAGTGCTGTGCTGTGCAGGCCGTGAGATCTCCAAGTCAGAGAGGAGTCAGGAGCTATTTTAAACTGGGATCTTCTTCTACAAACTCCCTTGGCAGATCTTGTGACTGCTCAACATAATCTTCCCCCACCCCTTTTAAAAGGAACATAGGTAGGGAGCTATTACTGCAAAGAAATAGTCTCCTCTCATTCCTGTAGTGACGAGTAAGGGGAAATTGCATTTCTTCAGCTTATAATGGCTTTTATGCCATTTTCTTCTACAGGTAAAATTCAAAACAGCTACTCTGAAAGATAATTTCTATAGTGAATCACAATAAAATCACCAAAAGATTATAACATCAAACTTGTTTAAGATGCCTAAGAGAGAAAGTTATTTTTAATATTACCTAAAATAAGATCTCAGGACACCAAAAGATATTTTTAAGGTTCTGAATTTAGGCCTCTCTCCAGCACATATTCCAGTCTATTTTAGTTCAAAAATCAAGGACACGGTGTTTTAAAAGGGTCATTCTGTCACCAATAACTGTCCTCAATTTTATCTTATGTGTATATGTAACAGGGTCTGAAATGCAAATATGCCCTTATACGCCGTTTCCCTTTCTGACAACTTAACATGATGATACAGGCTCTGTACAATAAATACAGTCAACTTGTGATCACTTACCCGAAAGAAAGAGGCAGAGGCCAAGAAAATGCAACAGAACAAACAATCCCAAGTCCTCTGGAATGAGTTTGTGCAGCATTCTCAAGGTAGGATCCCAGCAAAACTTCTATGGCAAAAGCATCCATTCTCCAGTCCTGGCTCACCCCAGCCTGGCTCATCCCTCAAGCTTGTCCTATGGAGTAATCTAAACAGTTTCTCACTGTCCATCTCTTGTTTGGCGTGACAGTGGTTACATTTAGGTTTCCAAGGGCTTTTCTGCCAGGATTCCAGCTGCTAGTGAAGATGGAAGGGAATCATTGCAAGAAGTACCATTCAGTCAAGTCCATGGGCAAAGCACATGCTATCAACAACCCTGAATCTCAAACATGCTAGGACAAGAAGCAAAAACACCATTGAGGGATAGATACTAACTGGTAGGTGACTCTCAAGCTATCGGCACACCCACCAGAGTGCCTGCAGGATGGCACCTCCCTCAAGCAACCCCACCACCCACTCTCCCCAACCTGAGGAAGCCGTGATGGTAGGCAGTGAAGCCCCTCCCTGCCTATGAACACCAGTAAGTCACTAGCCAGTACAGAGCTCCTCAACAGTGCAGGGAGCTCGGTGCCTCCCCTTCCCAGCCAGTGTCTGCTCCTGCTCCGCCATCTGGGAATGGGCAGTCCCTGTCCAAGTATGTGTTCTTGTAAATGTGGGTTATGGGTCATATGGATCAGGATATCCAAAGATAAGTGTTAATAGTTTAGATTCCCAGGCCACGCATACGCCAGGGCTCCAGACTCAGACCCTAGTGGCCAGAGCTGGGAAACCGCATACCTAGCTATGTAAACTATAACCTGGGGGGCCCTGGAGGTTGTGAGGGCAAAGACGACGAACGCACGTGGACTCAGAAACACGCAGGGAACTTTCCAAACCACAGCTCAGACCCACATCGGCACTTCCAGCTCTTCCTTCCCTGATCAGATCACTCCCACGAAACACAAATAAGATGAACCAACCACAGATCAAAACAAATACCTAAGTCACTTCTAAGTCAAAATTTTTCTACCAAGGTTTCTACACAGAAATCCAATCAAGTCTATGGGAAAACGGCGGTCACCAAAGATACTGATCTGGGAGAGTCACAACACACGTAGTCACATATGGTAACTAACCACCCTATCCACCTCCTGCTATCGCGTCAGGGTATTAGACGCAGGCTGCGAACTTGGGTTGCCAACTTAAATGACTTACAAGAAGTGAATCCTGTCCCGGGGAGAGCATTTCACATTTCTCATGCATTTCCTTTTCGCTAGCCAACAAAATAGACAAATGACTCTCCTTCCCGGAGCTGGCAAAGTCTAGGCCCAGCAGGAGTGATAAAGTAGGCATGGCGCCTTCTCTATGGCATCAAATCGCCCGTTCTGTTTGGGACAGCTACTTGTTGTCCCTGCCGGTGTCTCTCGCTCACCCTACAGTCTCACAAGTATTATCACAAAGCATTGTTCTCTCTGCCCTGGAAGCTCCACATCAGTTATTAGAAATGCTCAGCCACCGATAAATATTCTACAGGAATAAACACTGTCATTGTGCTGACTGGGACTTGGGGTTTTCTGTGTCCCTGAGGGAACCCAAGATCAAATCACTCTACCATGGGGCTACTCCAGAAAGAAGAAATGAATCGTGAGTTTCTCTCAAGAGAAAGTGTCTTTACTTAAATGACAAGGTTTCTACGATCTAACTCAGTCCTTAATATAGGAGGGAAAGGGATAAAATTAAAGTATACAAATGGAATCGCAGTGGTTCTCATCATCTTCAGATTGCCTCTGTCTCGTGAAGCACAGAAACGCTCCCGTTGTCCTGCAGTTTTCAAGAAGGACTAGTGCTTTATTCCATTTGTAAGGGTCCACACTGTAATCAGGCATTGCACATGTGCTCCACCCCACAGCAGCATCCCTTCTGCCCTCAGACCCATGCCCACTGGTTCTAAAACTGACTTAAATCTGGTCATCACGGTGACCCCATGAAGTTGCAGAAGCCACTCTGGAACCCTGAGGTCATCAAAGTCATGACTTTCCTTGGTAAAGTGGTATCACCATACTGTGGTTTTGCAAAGTACCCAATAGTTAAGACAGTTTAGGTATCTAGAAAGAACTATAAACTGAATTTCACTATATTATTTACAGAAGGAATGAAAAAGAATTGTTTAAATTCTGTGGAAAACAGGCTCGGGACCCATATCTCAATGGTTAGGGTGCTGGCCACCTGCACTGGGGCTGGTAGGTTCAAACCCAGCCCAGGCCAGCTAGAACAACAATTACAACAAAACAATAGCAGGGCGTTGTGGCGGGTGCCTGTAATCACAGCTACTTGTGAGGCTGAGACAAGAGAATCACTTAAGCCCAAGAGTTCGAGGTTGCTGTGAGCTATGATGCCACGGCACTCTACCCAGGGCAACATAGTGAGACTGTATGCCAAAAATAAATAAATAAATAAATAAATAAATAAATAAATAAAAGTTCTGTGTAAAACAGCAAGGTTTCTTGCTTCTTTATTTTAGTATTCAAAAAGTCAGGGCCCATATGAATCAAAATCGGTAATTTAATAGTTCAAATGTCTCTCCACTGCCTTATCAGTCTCCCTACTCTGTAGTCTGGAGAGAACAGCTACAAAGCGACCCATTTTATGATGGTTGTTCCTGTGATAAAAGGCAAATGTGTTACCCAGCACTTATTCCGGGGGGCCAGAGCGTGGATTGTGTCTAGATGTTTGACCCATAAACCAGCAGTGTTTGCATACAAATGCAATTCTATTACTAACAGGAAATAAGACCTCTTATAATGAGTAAAAGCAGAATGCCATCAGGAACAGAAGGGAGACTGAACTTTTTCCCTAATTTTTAAAATTGTATATATTTAAAGAACCTGGAAAATATTATGCTAAGTGAAATAAGCCAAACAATACTGGAAACAAATACCCATGCTTGTACTTACACATGAAATCCTAAAACGACTATTTCATTTCTACAAGGAAGTGTGTTCTTTTCCCCTTGTCTAGGAACATTTATGTCAGTCAAGCAGGGGCAATACTGCCTGCCCCAATGAGACTGACCAATTAGCAATGCATATGGGGCGATTTAAAACCACAGAATTTAATAGATGGTTAACAGAGAGGGACCTGTGATAATTACAAGATCTTAAATTTGAATTATTCTTTCATAACTGTGCTACTCTACATGTGCACGTGGAGCTCCCCTCCAACTTCTCTGCTGCTGAACATCTCCAAGAAAGACTTAGAGGAAATTCTGCTCCCAGTACTGCAAGTTCAATGTCCTCCCTTCACCTCTAGTCCTCTGTTCAGATAACATATACATTTGCTCCCCACTTGCATCTTCCTGAACCTAACATGGACTTAAGCAAGGAAAGCATTTCTAGAACATTCTGCAGAGAGTCCAAAGAGATTTCTCAATCTGTCAAGATTTACTATGCTTCTTTTTCTCCTCCAAAATACTGCCTTGTGCCAGGAAGTTAGGGAAAGCTAGTATTCAGTAGGAAGGTGATCTTGCCTTTTCAGTTCTTTGACTATCTTTGCTGCTGCATTTAAAAGGGCTTTCTATAAATAAGACTGCTTGCTCCCTCTGAAATCTTACTCACTGTCTTCTGAGCAAAAAAATAACTTAACTAGGGATGCAGGAAAGATTCCTTAATTCCTGTAGTTCTGCCTTTCTATGTAGAAGCCCTTTCCTTCTTCTTCTCATATCTTTGTGATTCCATTCATACCCTCTCTGTTAAACCATGATATTTATTTATATAATCCTGGGGGCTTTAAGACAAAAAGTTAATCCAAGTGGATGATTTTTTAAAAATCAATTGTGATCCCATAAAACAAATACAGATCTCTAAAAATCAAAAGCTGATAAATCTGTCAGCAATAGGACACCAAATTTGAATCTTAGTTTAAATAAAAATTGAAATTTTAACAATGATTAAAAACATGTTCCTCTCAAGTTACTTTGATGAAGGTACCAGCTGGTGTATTAGATTCTGCCACAAAAGAGTAAAGATAAGAACGAGAAACCGTGTAAGTCCATTGGAGACATAAGGGAATATTGATGGGACTTTTTACAGATGATTAAGGCCTAAGAAGCAAAGCCTTGTTTTGACGTCCTGGCTGGCTCTTTGATGAAGAAATGAATTCCCAGGAGTCCTTGGTGAAAGGTAAATGTTGGTTTGATATTTCTGGCTGGCTTTCAGAAGGCCACAGGGCAATAAACATTGTATAGAATTTTAAATCACACCACTTGGCGGCATACGCTTGATACCAAGGGGCCCAGCACAATGATGAAATTCCTGTCGGGACACTTGACCCAGTCCACAGCAAGAAGAGCACCTGAGGCAATTAGATCACCACTGTGTAACCCCCAAGAAAGCCCATCACATAGTCGGCACTTGATTCCCTTTTGGAGAAGAGAAGAAAACGCCCCAAGCCAAAAGCATTTCTAGAAAATAAACACTGCTATAGCCATGAAGCCAGCACGTCAGAGCAAGCTGGCTGGAGAAGAGGATCCTCACAGCTGCTTCTCACAAATGGCTTCCACATCAGAAAGATGAGAGGAAGGCTGAGGTGGGAAGCTAAGAAGAGGGAGGCAGAGGGGAAAGGCAGAGGAAGAGAGGAAGGTAAGGGAGGAGGGCAGGAAGGCCCCAGCCAGCATTGTCTCCGTTCTTTCACTCCATGGGGAACACACGTTTCCGCTCTCTGCACACCACGAGCTCTGCGGCTGACTTCACCTGAGCAGCACATCTTACCTAGATGTTACTCTCCAAGGAGAGCGGCAGTCACTAGGCAAGCAGGCCCCAAAGGACTGAAAGCCACAGACACTACCACAGAAACGCCACGGCTTTAGGGAAAGGGACTATGGAAGACTCTGATTTCCAGAGGCAGGTCTCTGAATCCAGCCCTTCCGGACATCCTAGCCATGCTCTGGCCTCTCAACTGAAATCTCCTGACGTGCACCTGCCAGGTGAAGCTTCCCTCCTGCGTGGACCTTGTGTCACCTGCAGGAAACACCCGTGGGCTCCACCCTCAGTTCTGAGAACAGCATAGTGGATACAGCGTGGGGCTGCTGGAATCTTCCATTCCCACAGCCATATCTCAACCCAAGATTTGGCAAGGAAAATGCAACTTTGCAGTTTCCTGCATTTTCAAAACCCTAAAGAAAAGAAAAAATATATATAGTTGGCGGGGGTATGGACTCAGAGAGCTAAGACGACAATATCTGTGCCCAGCTGTTTGGAACATTAAGAGTTAACGCCCAGTCTGAGGAACAGGTGCTTTCCAATTTGCCTGGGGGGACGGAAGGGGGCTCCCGCTCCGGAGCCCGGCCTGCGGAGATTGATGGACTGCGGAGGAGCAGCACGTCAGCATCACCCTGTCACCATTAGCTGGGGAAGCGGCGGCTCCTGGAATGACATTGGAAGGTCAGCCAATCAGGCGCGGAGCTGCTCCCGAGCCGCCACCTCCAGACGCGCGCGCCACGCCAGGAAGGAGGTGTGCAAAGGCACCGCTGCGCAGCCCCGCCGGTGCCCTGCGAGCCCTCTTTCCCCTTTCTCTGCACCTTCTAGGTTTCCAAATACTGCTGCAAACATGGTCCTCCTCGTACAATTGAGAACAAAGACTTCCGGACCCTGCCGGACCTGCCGTAGCCTTTGCATTGTTCGTGTTAGACGACCTCCGCACACGGGAGCCTGGGCGCCCTGAACTTGAGAGTTGCTGGGAGGCGCCTTGGGAGGAAAGCCCCTGACACCTGCGCGGAGCCGTCCTTCCTCCGAGGCGGCGAGTTTCCTGCTCTGCTGAAGGCTTGCTGCAGGAGTCTTGTGAGGTTTGCCGCCCACTAGCGTCCCACGGCGGGGACACAATCGACATGCAGGTAGCAGCACCTCACTCCCCCCCAGGCTGACAGTGCGGTCACCAAGGCCCAGCATGCACTTCAGCGCAGCAGCCCAGAAAATGCCCAGACACGGGGCGTGCGCGGGCACATCCCGGGGTCCCCCGCCTGCTCTGGCGAGGTGGGCCGAACACGCGTGAAAACCCAGGAGACGGAGGTGGTCATTTCTGAAAACGCTACTGAATGTGCTGCCCACTTCAAAATGTATTCTTTTTCCACTACCTATTAATTATTTATGAGCCACATTCATGATTTCCCCCGTAGATTTCAGCTAATTTTACGAAACGTGAATGCCATAGATTTTGTAAATGCACCCACTTCAGGGATGCATCATTTTATTTTTTAAACCTAAATTTCCAATCTCCTACAGCGTCTTTACAAAACGACCTCTTTCTCCCCCCTTTATATCTACTTGCAACACACATGGAACTGAGTCTGTTTATAAAATAGCCAGCTACATGGAGGCCCTGTCAGAGATTTAAAGTGGCAATTTTCAAAGTCAAAATTCATTCCCTCCCAGAGTGTGTCCTGCACCGCTTCTGCCCAGCGACTCACAGATTCCCCAAGGCAGCACACCGCGGTCACACCAAAGATGGAAAGGAGAGGGTCAGAAAGTGGAAAAGGACCAGCTGACATTTATTAAAGGTCTGCCTGGCATTTTGTTTTCCTACAGAGGGCATCTTGTAGGGGCCTGCAGCTGAAGTTAAAAAGGCCTAGGAATTTTAGATGAAACCTGAAAAATCTGGGGTAGAATTTTAATCTGTTTAATAAAGGGGTGGGAGGGAGAGAAGCCCTGAAATCTTTGACCTGATTACATTTTTCCTTACATACATTTATGTGAATTAAATAAAAATCACCTTCACAGCCCTCCGGGTGCATTGGAGCTTATGAAGGTCTGCTTGTACATTTAAATAAAATATCAAGTATGTGCCCTGTAACTTCCTATCAGTGAACCAATGGCGCCCAAAGGGGCTGCACGTAATGAGCATGTTCTTGCTTCCATCAGCCCAGCCTCTGCCATCTTCATGACATTTGGGCCCCCTGCAATCGGATGCAATAAAGCCCCAAATCCCACAGCTCAGTAGAAAAGATATCAGGTGTGTGTGTGTGTGTGTGTGTGTGTAAGTGTAAAAACAGAGATGCCAAGATACTAGCAAAAATACATACACAATACATTCTTCGTCATTCTGCCTAACTGAAGGCCCATCTATGCTTGTAACAAGAATTTTAAGCTAGACTATCTCCCTGGGGTTAAAACCATTCTGAAACACAATGCAGCATGATGCTTGAACTGAGAAGATGCTGAGGGACGTGTGGGGTGAGTGTCAGAACATACGTGCACCCCATTTCCTTGCACTGTAACAGACGCTCTTGTGTGAGTATTTCCAGAACATTGTAGAACAAGCCGCCTGCTTTAAAACATGATTACTGCACCTTCTCAGCTGAGGTCATTCATTCACGGGCTTAACCCATGAAGAGACTTGTCTCTGACTTCTGGGTTTTTGCCCAAAATAATGCCTGCAGCCTGTCCAGCAACCACATTTTTATTAAGAAATAAATGTACATCCCATACAACAATAAGAAAAATACTGCTACTATTAAAATGCAGACATATTGTGGGCTCATTTTATCAGCACCCCAAGTATTAAACTGCATAATATTTTATAAATTAAAAAATATATATATTTTCCATCATGTCAGACATTTTGATGGTTGAGGCCTAGCAGTAATTGGTTTGGGTATCAGAATTTCAAATTTTTAATTTTGAAAATTTTAAATTAAATTTAATTAAAAAATTAAAATTATATTTCTCAAAATTAAAATCAAAATATGACAGTTGTTGACAAAAGTATACATCTCTGGTTTTTTTTAAGTTTCATTCAGATAGGGTAGGAACCATTTACTTTCACATGTTTGAAATACGGTCTTAGGAACAGGCCATGTTCCAAATTGAACTCTATTTTGACTATTTATTTCATGATTCTTTTCCCAATATATACTGAACATCATTCCTTATAAAATTCTTTAAAGCTGGTTGCTCTCCATAATGAAAGATCCCAAAGCTTTACAGTCAAGCTTAACAAAAAATAAACCTTGATCATATAAAGAGAGGCCTTGATCATATAAGATCGTTCCAAAGACCCCTGGTCGATAGGATCAGAACACATAGTACAGTAATGTAAAACATAATTTGCATGTGCTTTTTATGTCTTATATTGTGTATTCTGCCTATATTCATTACAGTAACGATGATTATTGATTAACAATTGATTTTGAAAGTTGTGAACAGAAAACCTCACAGAACTCAATACGTGTCTCCCTACATCACGCTGCATATAGCATTTTCCACATTGTAGAAGAATATTTGAGTTTCTATATAATTTTAATGAGATATAATTTTTTCTATGATTATTTTAGTTATAAAATACTAATTTAAGAAAAAATGCATAGAGCATTTCTGTATCAGAGACTACCTTAAATTCATCCATAACATTTTTGTCATTTATAATTTAAACCATTAATAGATACTGGCTGACTGACAACCAGAAGCACAACCTCTTCCATCACCCTGAAACATGTACTTCCCTGTAGGGTGGAAATTTTGTTTCATCCTATACCCCAGGCCTTTCCGATGAACCCAGAGATGCACGGCCTGACAGGGGAGACAGGCTGTCAGGGCTTTGTGGCTTTGGAACACATCTGTCAGCATCTGTATGTCTCTTACGAGGGCACATTAGCAGCAGAGCAGCAAGGGCTGACTTCCCTGACACATCTCCGTGTGTTCCCGAGAGCAGATCTATTCCCCCAGGTAAACTCCCAGGTGGATACGGGGCAGGTAGAGTGCCCTCTGGGAGAGATGGTGCCTTGTCAGAACTTGTTGCACTTCTTTCCTACTAGGAAATCTCAGAATGAAAGTTTCAAATACTTTGCTTTAGGTTATATCTGAGAGCAAAGTGCCATTTTTATGTTAATTTGGGGAGTTCTTTCTTTCAGCTCAACCTTTTTCTTAGTCATCATCTTTTAAAAATTGGGTAACATTTATACATTTTCTCCTGGCCTGTTGTCATGTTGATTCTTTATAGACTACCTAGCTAGGCAAAGAAAAGGCACTCGGTGCAGGCAGAGTGTGTGTCTTCCAAGAAAATCTTAGAGCCTCCCGTTTGCTTCTGGTATTTTCTCACCAGGGCCAGATTTCCTCTCATTCCTTCTCTTCAGTCCCCTTCTCTCTCCCTCTCCCCTCTCTCTCTCTCTCCTGAGAAGGGAATTCTGCTTAATGGTTTAATTTAAACTGTCAGCAGGTTATACATTTTATGCAGATCTGGGTTCCAAAATATGAAAAGGAAATTTAAGCTGCAGCTACTCCTAGGCAAAGTCAAATGATGACATTTCTCTCCTTCCCACATGAGAGGAAGCCCTCCATACGTGTAAGTTCATATTTACACGGTGACAGGCGACCTAAGGTGCAGTCACACTTACTAATGGGGTCTGACTTAGTCAAGAGCAATTGCTTTCTAAATACTCACGAAGAAAGACTTTCAAAAAAATAATACTGGCTGGGCATGAGGAGAGGACTGCTGTTTACAATATTCACTGATTTCCTTTCTACAACTATACAGGTGTTTTTTTTTTCCCCTAATTTGTCAGCATTTCAGATGATGTAATGCTTATCAGTGCATAATTTTACATAAAAGACCGTAAGTACTGTGTGGCACCAAGGGTGGGGGGTTGGTGTAGAAGGACGGATCCTTCTTAAAGCCTTCATTGCTGCTGGAGATAAATTGTAGAATTAAAGCACATGTTTTAAAAGCTCAAAAATCTTCAAATGTGAAGACAGATGCTTTTCACCGACCCCTGCACCTGGAATGCCTTAGCCCTGTTCAGGTTGCCATAGTCTAAGTGGCGATCTTCCTCCTGTCACCAAACCTGGATTGTTCCGAATGAGGCAGCTGCCTAGTCGTGGAGTTAGGTTCTGAGCTGTCACTTGGCTAGGTAAGCGCCTTGAAATGATTACAGAGCAAATTCTCCCTCAGCCTCTCTTCATTGCTACCTCTCCTCCCCAAAGAAATAAAAATAATATTGCAAAAATAAATGAAAGCACGAAAATTTAACATAGAAGGGGGGGTGGAAGGACGAAGACTTTCCCCATGCATCCAGTCACCCCCCCCCCCGCCCGGTGAATTATAAGAAATGAAATTCATCACAAACCGAAAGGCTCACCATTCGCGAAGCTCTGGAACAAGGAGAGAGCCAGTATCCACATGCCCCTGCCGCTCCCCGGCCTCCCGCGAGCGAGCGACGCGCCGGCCTCGCCCCCCGCGCTCCGCCCGGCCCGGCTCCGCTGGCCGCTCGGCACCTGCCCGGGGGCCGCTGCCCGCCCGCCGCCCGCCGAGGACGCGCCGCCGGCGCCGCCGCCGCTGCCGAGCCGCCTGGGCACGCGGCACTGCCGGGCTCCGGGGCGAGAGCTGCGCTCGCCGCGCGCTGCGCTCCCGCACACCTGCTCCCGGGCGCCGCGCCCAGCGCCGCGGCCGCAGCCCAGGTGCGCCGTCAGCTCAGGGGGCCCCCGGCAGGTCGGCGGGTGCAGACAGCCGCGGATGCGGGCCTGAGCTCATCCCGGGCGCCCGGCGCCCAGAACGCGCAGCCGGCGGCCTCCGGTGAGCCAGCCCTCACCCTCCGCATCCAGGCAGCAGGCGGGCGGGCAGGCGCATCTTTCCCGGGCTCCGGCCTCGATCACATGGATGCCCGGGCCGCCCTTCCCTGCCTGTGAGCCCGGCGAGCAGAGCGAGTGAGCGCGGAGGCGAGCGGGGACCCCTCCCCTGCCTCTGGCCGCTGGGGCGCTCTGCAGTCTTAAAGCAGCAGCAGAGAAGTGCAGGCGAACTGAGGCAGGACCGGGCAGGGCGCAGCCACCGCACTGTCACGCACAGTCACCAGGATGAATTTCTTAGCGGCTTAAATAATCATTCCAACAGCCGATTATTTTTCGGTTTTTTCTTGCCGGTTGCTAATAAGATACGGCAGGGGAACCGTCGCAGAAGGTCGCCTGCTGCACAGGGGTGACCGTGAAATGTTCTGAAATGTTCGTAGTTTGAATGAAATGTGCAGCTGGATTCAGATTCTGTATTTACTCTCAGAAAAGTCCAGTTCATTTGCCTGGAGGGAAATACTGCCTCCCAATCCTGGCTGCTGCTATACAGATCTCTATGATTTCACAGGCTAATTTTTAATTATCTCGAATACATTGTGGAATACAAACACAAGCAGTTCTAATTTTGCTCTCTGAATGGTGCATAAAAAAGCTGATTAAAATTGTTGATAATATGGGTAATCCCAAACACATAACCCCTTTCACATTACTGTCTAAAGCCAGTATGATAACATTTCCTGAATGTTCTGTACGGTTCTTGGAGCCACAGTAATAGTCAAAGGCATGCTCTTTAAAGGGCACACATCCATATTCCATCCATCACTTCGCAAAATAATGACCGACAGGGCTGGAATACACCCAATTTAGGATCCAAGAGAGAATGCTCAGAGGCAGGGCAATCTTTCTGCAGAGAAAAACCTTTCTGCAGTGGGCAGTAGCAGGGACACGGTCTCCTGGGAAATTGGTAGGCTTCCTAGGCACCGAGCATCTTCTGCCCAGCCTCCACGCACCCCTCCAAAACGGAGGGGGATTACGCACACCTCAGACAGCTTACAAAATAACACAGGCAAAGCAAATGGTGAGGCAGAAACAAAATGGTGCTTTACCAGGGTTGGGCACAAGATGGCCAGGCCCTGTGTACTGGGAAGGGTCAGCTGAGCCGGTGATGCTTACTCGCCATCTCTCTGCATCTGCAGGTGATCACGTGCTGCCGCCCACTCAGGCTGCGCCGGCCCAGCCGCTGTACCACACACGGGAACCAGAGTGTCCTCCAACTCTGCCTGCGCCTCTGCTCCTGCCTGGCCGTCTGCGTGCAGTCCAGCAAGGCCGGCCGTGGGCCTTGTTTCACCCCTGCCTCTGGCCAGCTCACCCGGTCATTCAGCTCACGAATTCCTAACTGCACACCAGCCTCTGCAGGTTCAAGTCAGCCATCACCCTTCTGCACTTGAGCACGGGGCCAGATGCACCCTGGGCCCAGCCGCAGCGCTTCCACTTACCAGACACCGGGCTCGGCTTGTGCGTGTGACCGAGCCTCATTTTCCTTCTGTGCAGAATGGAAATTTTCAGAGTTGCCTGCCCGCACGGTTGTGAAGATCTGATGGCCTGATGATGGCACATGGTCACCGTGGTTATTTCTGAGTTTGGGGGCAGGGCTGGCTACATGATTTGCGGGATCCAGTGTAAAATGAAAAAAAAAAAATCACCATTAAAGTACTAAAATAGAAAGCCTCCTCCTTTCTTTCCCGGTCTCTCTCAACTTGGCATGGTGTCTTTTATTTGCTATCTAATGCTGAGCTCCCTTGGGCACAGGAATGTTCGGGGTGAGGGCAGTCCCTCTTAGATGCCCGGGCCCTGCCAGGTGACGCAGGGCAGCACGTTGTACTCCACCTTCAGGGTTGTGCACAACCAAGGGTAGGTGGGGTCTGGGAAAGCCACTCCACTGTCTCTCTCTTACACAGACCATGGCCCCAAAGTGCACTGGAGGGGAGATCTCCCTGGGATTGCTGCCTCCATGCTGAGAAGCTCTTGGTGCCTGGATTAGAGGTGGGGCAATAGGCTCCAGTTCCCTGGGCTCTGCCTCGGTGGCCTCACCCTGAGTGTATCCCATGCACATGCCCAGACCCACACTGGTGGGTTGGCCAAGTCAGCAGAGCACAGACCTCCCGCCTGCCACCTATTGGAGAGCAGTGACAATTGCAGGGAACAGGCATGGACTGGGGGAGGAGGAGCAGGGATGAGGACAGGAGGAGGGCAGTGAACAGCAGAGAACTGGCTCAGAGGTGGCAGGCAGCTGAGGGCGTACTGCTCAGGCTCCAAGCCCTCTGCATGTCCCACTGTCCCATCAGACTTAGAAAGTATGAATTTATGAATTCAGGGGCAATATTGTTAACAATTTCAAGATGGACACTGCAGAGTATCCAACACCAAGTGCAGGTCCTTCTAAGTGTGGAACAAGATGGGTCCCCCGTGAAGGTGCACTGGGGCCACCCCTCTGTGATTGTCTATGTAACATGTCTGCCACAGACTCAATGGGTTAAAGGTCTTGAATGGGCTTACCACATACACCAACCTCTCTTTCACATGTATGTATGTGACATACTTTGGTAAAATGCATACTTGCACCCCACTGAACTGTGAGTGCCACGAAACAGACCAGACTCTGTCCTGTCCCACAAGGTATGCTGAAGATCTGGCACCAGCATGAGCTCCGTGCATCCGTACTCACTGGAATGGAGAGCCCTAATGCAGGGGAAGGAGAAGCTGCCCTGAAATTGACTGCGCATGTGAGTACACCTAGAAGGCTGGGAAAGCCAGAAAGAAGAGAGCTTCATGCTCCCTCTCAGAGAAGCTTTTTGCAGAAAATGGCAAGTTCATTGAGCCCTCCAGTTCAGTTGTGATGTCTGCGTGCAAATCTGAATCAAGGAAGGGAGGCATTTTAGCCCCGAGGTCTTCACATCTGGAAAAGCCAACTTTCTGTAATATGTTAGGTTTGACACGATTCCTCCTTTTGGAGTCCTGATTAGTGCGAAGCCTAGCCTCTGGAAGATCAGCCTGAAGGAGTCCATGTACAGTCGTTCACTTCCCCCCCACTCTGCCTTCTCCCAGGTAAATCTTCTAGCAGAAGAGAGACGAGGTCTAAGAGGCTGCCTTTGTGCTCACTGAACCTGAACTGTTGCTACAAAGGAAACAATGTGAATTTGCGCTTGGGGTGATATCATCCCTGTTGCCGGGTCCCTTACTCCTCTGCATTCTGTTGGAGACCTGAGAAAGCATCTCTGAAGCCCTGGCATTTGAGCCGTGTGCTAAAGGAAGGCACGGAATTGGACACTGGCAGGGATGGGTGAGGGGCTCAGGCAGGAAGGTCTCCACAGTGAGAGGGCCACTCCTGGCTGACCTTCATGGTTAATTCTGACCAAGACAATATGTATTTCCCCACAGGGGGCCTGTATTAATTCCCTAGGGCTGCTGAAACAGAGGCCCACAGACTGGGTGGCTTAAAACAGAAATGTATTGTCTCACCGTTCTGAAGGCTACAAGTCCAAACTCAAGGTGGTGGTTGGGATCTACTCTTCTGAAACTTGTAGGGAACTACTCTTTCTGGCCTCTTCTTAGCTTCCAGTGGTCACTGACAATCCTGGCTCTCCGCGGCTGGTGGCTGCATCACCCATCTCTGCCTGCATCTGTGCAGGGTCTCCTCCCCATGTGCGTGTCTGTGTGTCTCTTCTCTTCTTCTTACCAGGACAGCAGTCACATTGGACCAGTGAGTGACCCATCTTTCTCCACTGTGACCTAGTCTCAACTGATTCTGTCTACAATAGCCCACTTCCAAATAAGGCCACATTCAGAGGTACTGAGGGTTAGAATCTCAACATATCTTTTGGAGACAGAGAAACATAACTAAACACCAACAGAACCCAAGATGCTGAAATTAAAACAGGTGCAGAAACATTTTCTGAAAGGAACACAGAGGTGAATAAGGACCCCAGGACCTTTCTCCACTGCCCACGTGCATCTCCTGCCTGGGGCCAGCAGGCTGCCCCTACAGGCCCAGGGAAGGAATTCAGACTTTGTCCTGGAGTCTCAGTTTTTTTTCTCCTGGAAAATAGAATAATAATGCCTGCCTTTCTTACCTTAGAACAGTGATTTTCAAATGGTGTGCCACGGCACATGGGTGTGCCATGAGAGGATCTTAAATTAGCCAAAAATTTTTAAACACCATTAACTAAATTATTATCAGAAGAAGTTCAAAGTACAGTGTGGTTTTTTGTCGTTGTTTTTTTACTCTTTTTCTTTTTTTTTTTTTTTTTGATCAACGTAATTTAAGTGTGCCACAAAATTTTAACTATAAGTTCAAGCATGCTATGAGATTTAAAAAAAAAAAAAAAATGTTGAAAAACATTGCCTTAGAAGATTGTTCAGACATTCAGTGAGATGCAGGAGCTCCCTGGGATAAGGGCTACATAGAAAACAGCTCCATGGTGCCAACACCGTCTGCAGCTGTGCTTATGGAAACATCCTCACTGTACATCTCACCGACGGAGCCTCACTCTGCCGGGTGCTCATGTTAAATTAAAGCCAGGTGCTGTCTCACCTCTGCTCTCAGAGCTGCAGAGGGCAGGCCTGACCAAGAGCGTCTGCGCAACACACCATTTCTTCCTCCAATGAGCTGACAGGGTCCTCCCCCAATATTCGGAGTGTGTCTGGTGTCTACAAATGGCTGCAACAGTTCCTGGGAGCTTAAAGTTACATTCGGGTGGACCTGGAGGGGCAGGGGCCTCTGGGCTACTGGAATGTCCTCCACCTCGGTCTAGGTGGTGTCATGTGGGGACACGCACATGTAAAATTTCATCAAGGTGTACACTGAAGTCTTACACACCTAACACACTTAACTGTGTGTAACAAAAGGTAACCAGAACGCAGTCCCTACTACTCTCACCATTTACTGGGATGATGTCACAGGATAAGCTCCACAGTTGGGAACTGACACGTCTAACTCAGCTACCTGGTGTGTTGTGCGTGCGGTGTCTGTGTTGACGAGGGGGTGTGTTTTGTGTGGTGTGTGCGTCTTTGCGCCTGTGTGCGTGTTTCTGTGTAGCGTGTGTTTGTGTTATCTAGTGTGTGGCCTGTGTTTGTACTTGTGTGGGTCTTGTGTGTTTTTGTGTCCACGTGCCTGGTGTGTGCTTGCGCATGTATGGCTGAAGCAGGCCCGGCAGAGACGAGGGCTGGGAGGTTTCCTGCGGTGCCTGTGCTGAGTCTCCAGCGCCCTGTGGGCTGCAGGCTTGTGGATGACCGAGCATCGCGGCCCCCGGAGAGTGGAGGTGAGACAGGTGCGGACTGTCAGGAACAGGGTGGCCATGGGGCCCCCGGCTCCGAAGAGGGCGGACTTCATCCCAAAGGCTTGAGGACGCCACTGAGCACATTCAGCAGGGAAGTGGCAGGCTCCGAGTTTCCTCCCGGAGGCATTCCCTCTAGGGACACCGCGGGGAAAGGCCGGAGGGCTCTGAGAGGGGTGCAGGGAGACCGCTTGGGAACTGGCTTGAATCCAGACAGGAGCTGATAAAGACCGGACGAAAGCAATGAAGACCCTTGTAGCGCAAGACACTGGGAGGTATTTAAAGGGTGAAGTGGTGAGTCCTCAGAAATACTTTCAGAGTGATGACTCTTGCGTCATTCTCAATGTAACGGTATTTTAGTACCCACAGCTACTGGGCGTGTGTATGTCCAGGTCTGTGCCAAGAGCTGACCGTATGGGGAGTGGTCAGCCGTGGAGGTTCTACACGTGCATTTACTTATTGCATTATTTATGTCTCCACCTGTTCGAATGCGGGGTTTTATCTTTTGCTCACTGCTACCTTCCTCTCCCTCAGAATGACCGCAGCATGGTGTGAGTGGTCAGTGACTCACCTGCTGAATGCTGGGGAAGAAAGGCTGGATATTCAAGAGACACTTGGCTTGAGGCAAGCAAGATGCAGGTGTCCCTGGGGACATCTCCCCCACTTCACACCCTGGAGACAGAGAATCGGGATAGCGGAAAAAAGATGCCCAGATGGAGGGGGGATAAAAAACAACTTCTTAGATATCAAGTCAACTTGCATAAACATTTCATCAAAATAAATATTTCCTTTCTCTGCACTGGGCAGATAGCTTGTTCACAGGCACTTTAACAAGATATTTTTTAAATGAAGACAGGTACTGAGTCTAGGGATTTGAATTATAAGGAAAGGTCAAGGCGGGGTTTGTATCAAATACATTTTAGAAGCAGAGAACACTTCAAAGGGAAACCCAGCCTGTGTGGAGAGTGCTGATCAGAGCCCACTGGGACTACAGGTGGGAGGGAAGGGGGAAGAGAGCTGGGATGGGAGAGCAGGATGAGCTGCCGGAGGCATCCGGGTTTCTGCCAGCCCCCGATTCCTGCCTAAAGAGGAGAGGGGTGCACACTGTCCCCTCTTGAGACAGTGGTGTCACACAAAATACTGGAGGTAGGAGGAGTGAGGCAGCTTTCCTCAGGATCTCCTTATAGAGGGTCCCCCGCTCCCAGGTGGGATAGGAATCCTGGGGATTTAGGCATTTGGGAAATGACCCAGTGCCTGAAGGCAGCACCACCAAGGTCCTGGTGTGGCTCCTGTGGTCCCAGCCACAGCTCAGCTCTGTGGCCTCACGGACACTTCATGAGACACCATGGGAGGGGGCTTTGATGAGATGCCTGAAGGGTCTCTGAGGGGGCCCCATCACTGGGAGGTACTGAACAGGGAGAACAGGAGTCCTCAACACCAAGGGGAAAGGGGCAGAGTCAGCCTGTGCTCCCGATGGAGTGATATGGGTCTGGCACCCGGTTAAGACCTGGGCTGGGGTTGGAACCTGGCAGGGCCACGGGACAAAGTGATTTGTGCAGGTTATTTAGCCTCTGGCCTCCAAAGCCTCGGCTATTAACTCTGCCTATGCCACGGGCTACTGCGATGATCAACTGAGTTTCCATCTGCCAGGCGCCTAGAACGGAGCCTGGTGTGCTGGGAGCAGATCTGGCCCTGCAATTGTGTCCTGTTAGTACTGTGGCCGCAGTACTGTGGTTGTTAATGAGGTTTCATGAATGCCTTGAGGAAAGAGCAGAAGAAAAGATGTCAGGAACTTGGAAAAGACAGGGAGGAAAAAGGCAATGCAGAAAAAATAAGAAGAAAACGGTACAGAGGTTTTTCTTTTTGATTTACTTGAACCAAATTTGACTGGCTTGAGAGAAGTCAGAAAAATTGGTGATACAATAAAACTGGACCCTGGCCTTATTTCGAACACATTCAAAATGCTTAATTTGAAAACTAAACAAGAAAAAATACTTGAATGATAGACCAATAAGACCAAGGAATTCAGATAGAAGATTCTAGACTTGAGGATATCTATATGACCCAGGGGCTGGGGATGTATTTTTTAAACATGACAGAAACCCAGAAGCTATGAAATCAAAGGCAGTCACCTGCACGCATTCTTTGCATGACAAGATATACCAAGTGAAAAGACCAGGCTGGACGGGCTGAGGGCACACCTGTGCAGCAGGCATAGGACGGTATTGATAAAGGTGGGACGTCCCCAGCTGACAGTAAAGACAATGAATACAAGACAAGGCTTCAGTACGGCCAGAGGAGAGGAGAGCAGAGCCACCAACAAGCCTGAGGAGAAGCTGAATCCCGAGGCGCAGGGAGGTATAAATTTAAACACCAATTGGCTATGGCTGCTCACCAGACAGAGAGGAATTAAAAGAAGTAGAAATTCTGCTGGTGAGGTGAGGGAAGGGCACTTGCTGGTGGCAATTTGATGCTTTTGTGGCTTTGTTTATTTTTAATAGATTCTGGCAATGTCTATTTAAAAGTGAACAAATAAATCAAAAATCTTACCCTTCAACTTAGTAGTCTTTCTTAGACATCTATCCTGCTGAGATAAAAAAAAAAAAATAACAAGAATTTAAAGCATATGCACACCACTATCTGCTGCTGTTTGTTAAAGAGAGAGAGAAAGGGGGGACATAGGGATGGAAGGAAGTAGGGAGGAAGGAAGGGAAGCAATCTGATTGCTCCCCCAAAATTGAGCATCCCAAATTAGTTGTTTTGCTTTCCTCTTACTCTGATCTTGAATAAATTTTGGAACACACAGTCAGCAGAACATTAATTCAGTGATATAAAGACATAGTTGCTACATTTAATTAATTAAAAAGCAAGATGTAAAAAGCATATAAAATATTTTGTAAAGCAAACAACAAAAACCTAATGTGCGTGTGCATGCACGTGTGTGTGTGTGTGTGTGTGTGTGTGTGTATTTAAGAGATTTTGTAAGACTGGAAAAGATACCACACACAAAATGTAAATATTTGTTACCTGATGGGGCTGAGGTAGAAAGAAGGAAGAAAGGAAGGTGAAAAAAATAAAGAAATAAAAAGATCAAGAAAGGGGTTAATTTAGAAACAAAACAACATTTATAATGTGACCTCAAATATAACCATTGCAATGAAAAGTAGAGCAAGAATGGAAAAACAAATACCACATGTGCTCCCTATTAAACTGGAGCTAAGCCATCAACTCCCATGTGGACATTTGGTAATGAAACTCCACAGAAAGCCAGCAGGAAGCAAAGGGTAATTTCACACCTAACAGGTACCATGCACACTACCTGGGTGATGGACACACTTAAACTTTGAATCATGCTGCAAAAAAACAATTCATATAAATAAAAACAATTGTACCCTGCTAAAGCTCTGAAATCAAGAAAAAAAGTGGTAATAGTAGCTGTCTTTGTACTAGGGTGACAGTTCTTTGTCATAGAAGCCCACACCCTTGGGGAAAGCAGTCAGGGGTAGAACAAAGAACAGCAGGAAAAGGGTCCATTTCCTGGGCTTGGCTGGAGCAAGTCCTTGTACAGGGTGTGTGCCAAGGACCTGGGAGGGATGTTACATGGGTGTAGACTGTTCTTGGAGATCTGTGGTTGGAGAGGCTGGAAGGAGAGGCCAGATTCAGAATCCACCGGCTGTCTTGCCCATGGTTTCTGTCTATTGCCTTGCAGAAGATTTCATTCATGAGCGTGGCCCACTTCAATGGCAGTGCCCCTGCAGCTGAAGAAGGAACACTGGGGAAATCTAGGGCAGGGCTCTCAGGGCATAGCATGGCCAACAATATCTTTAGGCTAATTTCTATGTGATTTAATAAAAAAATTAAAGAGCAAGTCTCAATTTTTGTAAAGTATTTTAACTTTTTCATTAATATTTCTCTAGAAATAGCAATGATGGATATGAGACAATTAAAAAGCTAACTAGTTTGATTGTGAGAGCTAGCAATAGTTTTTGCTATTCACAACAAATGTAGCCTATTTGGTTTTTAACAAAGTCTTTCCCAAGCAGGTGAAAGTCTTCAGAATATGGTCTACAGCCAGGACACCCAAGCATTCATCAGCCAAGCTTCAGTGGCCCCTGCTGTGGGCTGGACCAGCAAACAGAGTAGACAGCACATGTTCCTCCCAAGGTGTTTACAAACAGCATCAAGCTCCAGGTCTGGAAATTATACTCACCCTTGTTTGTTTCTGAGAGCAACTCAAGGAAGAAAACTTGTTAAATTCTAAACAATTTGTACTCTGATGTTGTCTTTAAGATATATCTTCCCATGTGACCTATTACCATAGAAAAGACCAGCCACACACAGACATGCAAAGACATGAGTGGATGAACAGCCAGTTCACTGAGGTTTACAAAAGCAGCTGGACATGGACAACCAACGTAACTCCCAGCAGGGGACCAGTCCAGTAGACACCGGTGCACCCAGACAGTGCACACCATGATACCAACTTAGTGGACGAGGTAGCTTCAAAACACATGTGACAAAATCTCCAGATGTTTTGAAGTGAAAGAAGTAAGGAAGGCACAAGGCAGCACTATATGTTCCCTCTTAGCTAAAGAAACGTGCACACGTGTGTATGCTGACACATTCAGGTGCCTCTCAAATGAAGATGCTATC
Source organism: Loris lydekkerianus (assembly GCA_963574355.1). Taxonomy (NCBI): domain Eukaryota; kingdom Metazoa; phylum Chordata; class Mammalia; order Primates; family Lorisidae; genus Loris; species Loris lydekkerianus. The sequence goes on from CAUYPK010081962.1 coordinate 38,274, forward strand.
CACTGCTGCATCTGAAGAGAGACCCTTGAGTAGGACATAGAAGGAATTCATAATTTCATGAAGTAGTTTATCAAATAGATGTGCTTTTTCTGATTTCACTTTAGTTTGCTACATGCAAATACACTTTTTTGGACTTAAAAGCACAAACAAGATACCAACGAGCTTGAAGAGGTTATTGTATTTAGTTCTATACTGTTCAATGTGTCACCTTCCAGCCTTGTCTATTTAAATTTAAAGGTGAATTAATTAAGACAAAAAAAATGTAGCTCCTCAGTGCACTCGCCGTACTTCTGATGTGTAGTAGCCACGCGTGGCCAGTGCAGAGAGGAGCATTTCCACTGTTGTGGACAGTTGCATCGGACTGTGTTGGGTGCTCTTTATGAACCTAGAGCCAGGGAATTTCTTATGAGATAGGTTATCCTTGGTTCTTCACACTAGAGTTGACTCAAAAGAAAAATACCTCATAGACTTGTACATTGCAGAACAAGACAAGTGTTTAAAATTAGCACACAGCCAACCACTCGCCCTCACCTCTTCTACCTGTCTACAGCGTCACGAGTAAGGCTTTATGTTGCTCTGCACGAACTTCAAGTATTACAATGTCTAGGTACTTGTGCGCTATGACAACCTAAATTAATCGACACATATCGGATGCTGTTTATAAGCATAAAGTAATAAAAAGCAAGTAAAAACCAAACATAGTCTGAGTTTTTAATTATTCTATAAATACTAGTCCCTCTTCACTTTTTCATATTCCTCGCTTGTTGAAGCTTCTGAGGCCCCTTCCAGCACTGGAAAGCCCAAGTGTAATGGCAGCTGAAAGGTAAGCTTGGGTAACTCTGCTGACCTAAAGGCTGCTACCAGCATATTTAGCTCAATAAGCCATAGTTAGCTCAAAAAGTACCCATGAATCATCTAGGGAATGCCCAGCCATTTCGGCACTGAAAGTTTCATTTCTGTTTCTTAATCAATCTGGTAAGAATTTAAATTTTCTCTGGACACTCCAACTGGGGTCTTGGTCAGTTAAATGCCAAGGAAATAACCTTTAAGACTTAGAATCTTTTAATTTGTGAAAGATATATGCACTTAGCTCTTATCTTCCCTTTAGAGTGAAAGTGGCTGATTTTAATATTTTCTCCCCTCATGCCAAGCTTCCTTAATCCCAGCTATCAGAATATCAGGGCATCATCGGCTGGTGGCAGCCTCCTCCGACTCCTTGGTGGAGGACACCTGCGTCTCATCCATTAACAGTAGTACCTTGGACAAAGAGCACGCAGCCAGCCATCTGCCCGCAACCCAACCCGTCACCATCAACCACTAGAGGAGGGAGAGTGAATGAATAGAAAATGCCTTTCTCGCTCAATTCCTCTTCTTCCTTTCTGCTCGGAACGCACTAGGCCGGGAAGAAGGCACTTGCTCCTTTTTCTTATTTGCTGGTTTTATGGGAATCAGATTATAACAGCAGTCTGCTATGAACGTGCTAGGCCTGGAAGAAAATAACACTGGCGCTGTCCACAAGAAACAGCCTGCCCTAGGCCCAACATTCTACCAAAATAGCGTCAAGACAGGTCAGAAAAGGGAAGGTGTGGTCAAAGACTTACTTCTGCTACTCCCTGTTAATCACGACTGGGTTCAACCCAGTTGAACCCCATAGGGGATCAACTTCCATTCAGAAGGTGTAAGGGGGTGAACAATGATGGTATCGCTTTTATTTTTCTCTTTATCTACCAAAGTGGTCTGAATGAAAATTACGTATCTGTTGGAAATTTCACATTTGGTGACCACTGTCTGATCCATTCTTGCAGGTAATTGTGAAGTAAACACATTAATGGTTCATTGATATGTTACAGAGAGGTAATGACATCTTCATAAATGAATTTTCCCATTAGATTTGTCTTTTATGTGAACAAAAGGAACGTCTTCAAATAAAGACTAATGTTATCAACTTTAGAGATGGACAGATGAGCACTTGAGTTTTTCCCTCCAGTTACTATTATGGTCATGTGACCTAAGAGACTCCCTTGTTCTTAGGTCTCCCTGGGCCTCAGTTTCCACATCTGAAAATGGGAACATCAGCAGAACACAACCCACGTGATCCGTTGTGAACACCAGGTGTAGGGTGGAGGCCTGTTTGTCTCTAGACTTACTGGTCCTGTTGAATTCGGGAACTCTGTTGTTTGCTGTTCGGGACCAGTTTCTGGTACCCTGTCCCAGATTCATTTATGTTTTTAAATCTGTTATAAGCCAGGAATACAGATGACCAACAAAGTTACATTGTACTTAAGACAGATGTAAATGGGATCAAAGTCAGTGACTCTAATATTAGAAGCACCAGTGGGGACTGGCATGAAGCCAAGGGTGCAGCACGTTATAAGGCCCCTGGGTGAGCCCAGCTCCCAGTGTGAAGGTCAGTTCCTGCATTCCCTGACAGCAGTCTATGGCCAACCTACCCTAGATATAACTTGGGACAGGTTTGGAACTTCTTGTCCAGTAGAAGTGCCAGGGCGACACATTGCCTTATAAGTCCAAAGCCAATACAGGCAGAAGGAAGAAATCAAAGCCCTCACCAGAATTTGGCCCTGCTGTCACCCTGACCTTGGACTTCCAGCCACCAGATCGGTAAAAAATAAGCTTCTGTTGTTCATAAGTCACCCAGTCTGTGGTGCTTTGTTGTAGCAGTTTGAACAGATTAAGATGCTGACTCCAGTGGTTCTGGCCAACAGAGACATGGGCACCAGAGTGAGTCCAGGGGGACAAAAGAGAGAGCCCTGGTAAACACCCCCCCCCCATTCTACCCCTATAAACTTGTTAATGGCTGAGCTCCTCATCACCCCAAGCCCTGTCTGAAATCCCTCCTCCACAGTTCTTTTGATGACCATGGGGCTCACTCCCTACCATAGGGAATGGAACGAACCTCAGGTCTCTGCTGGGGTCATCCTCAGTTACACCATTCTGTCTGGCAGGTGTCCACACCTCAGTTTGTGGTCCCTCTTTTTCCTGCCGGGGCCTTGGCAGAGACAGAGCATTTCACATCGATTCCTCGCCCAACAGGAATCCTCTAGGGTCAGTAGGAAAGACTATTTCCACCTTTGGGGTCATTTTGCCATGTTGTCCTAGGCCTTGCAGACCCCCACCTGCACAAAGGATGCATCAGAAAGACATTTCACTGGGTGGTCTTTTGCTTCTGGTTTTCTATGGCACACATCCTCTTATAAGCAATAGAGTTTAGCTGTAAAAGTCAAATTTTTTCCTACAAAACAAACTAACCGTAAATACGATCAGGACACTTAATTAACAATATCTTAGATAAAATTGTAAGAATCAAACAACTTTAAAAGTGAGTCATATTACAGAGAGCTCAATCAACAGCAAAAGACCCAGCGATCCCGTCTACTACTGGGCAAGAGATACGAACAGAACCTTCTCTGAGGAAGACAGATGAATGGCTAACACACATTTTTAAAAATGGTCATTATCCCTGACTATCAGAGATATGCAAATCAAAACTAACTTGAGATATCACCTAACCCCATGAGAATAGCCCACATCACAAAGTCTGAAAGCTACTGATGCTGGCGTGGATGTGGAGAGAAGGGAACACTTTTACACTGCGGTGGGACTGAAAACTAATATAGCCTCTTTGGAAAGAAGTATGGAGAATCCTCAAAGAACTCGAAATAGGCCTTCCATTTGCAATCCCATTACTAGGCATCTACCCAGAAGGAAAAAAGTCCTTTTATCATAAGGACATTTGCACTAGACTGTTTGTCGCAGCTCAATTTACAACCAGCAAAATGTGGAAACAACCTAAATGCCCACCAACCCAGGAATGGATTAACAAGCTGTGGAATATGTACACCATGCAATACTACTCAGCCATTAATAAGATGGAGACTTTATATCTTTTGTATTAACCTGGATTGAGTTGGAACACATTCTTCTTAGTAAAGCATCATAAGAATGAAGAAGCAAGAATCCAATGTACTTAATTCTAATGTGAAGGTAATAGATGATCTAATACAAGGTAGAGGGCAGGGGAATGAGGGAATGAGGAGGGAGGGGGAGGGGGTCAAAGTGTATGGCTCACCCCTTGGGGGCAGGACACAATTATAAGAGGGACTTTACCTAACAAATGCAATCAGTGTAACCTAATTCTTTATACCCTAAATGAATCCCAAACAATTAAAAAAATGACTTGTCATATGACTTTGATATCCAAACAATACATAAAGCTTGCTGGATGTGCATGTTTGCATTTTTGAAGTAGCAGTCTGAACTCCTGGCTTCCAGGCCAGACTAGGGCCTCTCTCTGAGCCTCCTCTGCCAGTGTCTGAGAGACAGTTCTCATATCTAGCTGGACCTCCTGTGCTCTGAACGGTGAGCCTGATAGAGTAACAGTTCATGTGGAACTAGCAAGGCCACAAATGAGGGATATTTTGCTCATTGTGCCAGATCTCTGAAGGGCTGATTAAAAAGATTATATAAAATAAAATATTATACAATCTTGCACCATTTTTCACACTGCTTCAGCCATGAGTGGCCTACATTTTTTTTTCCTTTCTTCAGGTCAAATAATTGAAGGTCTTTTTATGAGCATGCCAGCTGGAAATGCATTTAGAACCTTTTCTTCTATAGTAACTAAACTATTCAACACAGGAAATATTTATGGTATTTCATTTATGAAGAATCCATCTCATTGTGACCTACACAAAACCTAACTTTGAGAGAAGATCCTCAAGGGAAGGTGTGATTTCGGGAGCATACAGGTAGAGTCCTCATCTGAGATCATCAGCCCTGCTGCCTGTCACTCTGCTGTGATAGGGTCGTTCTTCACATCAGGGTCTCCAGTGTGCAAGGCTACCTTGAGTATGGAGAAAGACACTGGCCAACTGTCAACCTTTGTTACCTGTGGGACAAGAGTTGAAGGCACTTGGGGGATGAGGGATTATTAGCATTGTATACATTTTATCATTTCAGTTGAAACAAATATGCATGACTTAGGGAGCTTGCTTTAAGAAATGTGATACTTCCATGACTTAGCAATTATGAATTAGGCTGCAATAAACAGCCCATCTACCCATGAATTGACTAGCAAATTGTGGTACATGTATACCATGGAATACTATGCAGCCTTAAAGAAAGATGGAGACTTTATCTCTTTCATGTTTACATGGATGGAGCTGGAACATATTCTTCTTAGCAAAGTATCTCAGGTATGGAAGAAAAAGTATCCAATGTCCTCAGCCCTACTATG
>CAUYPK010081963.1:0-35782 GCA_963574355.1 Loris lydekkerianus
GAGCTGCAATGAACAATCTGGCGCAAATACCTTTGTTGCCAAGTGATTTTTGGTCTTTTGGATATACACCTAGTAGAGGAATTGCAGGATCAAATGGCAGGTCTACATTTAGATACCTGAGTGTTCTCCAAACTTCTTTCCAAAAGGAATGTACTAGCTTGCATTCCCACCAGCAGTGCAGAAGTGTTCCCTTTTCTCCAAATCCATGCCAACATCTGTTGTTTTGGGATTTTGTGATGTGGGGTACTCTTACTGGAGTTAGATGGTATCTCAGAGTAGTTTTGGTTTGCATTTCTCTGATGATTAAAGACGATGAGCATTTTTTCATGTGTCTGTAGTCCATGTGCCTGTCTTCTTCAGAGAAGCTTCCGCTCATGTCTCTTGCCCACAATGAAATGGGATCATTTGTTTTTTGCTTAGTAATAAGTTTGAGTTCTCTGTGGATTCTGGTTATTAGACCTTTGTCGGAAATATAACCTGCAAAAATCCTCTCCCATTCTGAGGGCTGTCTGCTTGCTTTACTTACTATGTTCTTGGCTGTGCAGAAGCTTTTTCGTTTGATCAGATCCCAGTAATGTATTCTTGATGTTGCTTCAATTGCCCAGGGGGTCCTCCTCATAAAGTATTCTAGAAAGTTCATTTTAAAGGGCAACTTGAGTTCACCCGGATCAAAGCAAAGGCCTGTTCTTTTGATAATTTACCTTGCATGTTATTCCTAATAAACAGTGCCTACCTACTTACGTAGGCACGCCTCTGCTTTTTATTTCTTGTAGTCTTTCTACTGTGTGGTCTTCAACTAGAGTTCCTGTCAGGATTAATTTTCCATAAGACACATAAATTGTGTGCTCAACTTACAGTCATTCCCAAAAAAGAGGTCTACTAAATTAGAGAATTTTTCTGACTTTTCCAAACTTAAGACAAATGCATGTGCCGTACAAAAATCTCGCTAAAGAGTCATTCTGGGGAGCTGTGTCACCACCTTACTCCCTTTAGGGACATTCTCATGGTTCATTCTGCCACTTCAGTATTTCTTATATAGCTATTTCTCCTCACTTTTTACTGAACATGTCACACAAGATAAAGTAATTTGACAGACTGTCTTTTAAGACATCTAATATTTTTATTTTATTTTCTTGAACAAATCACTAACCACTTGCTTGAGTGAAACTATTAGTTTCTAAATGCACACTTTTTATCCTGCTATTTAAGATAAAAAATTGTTTTCTTCCTAAGTAATTTTGATTCCTGACATTTATCATCTTCCTTACTCATTTTTTGTCCTGTTTGGCCTTTTAAAAATCCACTCCCTTTATTTTGAGCTTCTCCAGAAATAAAGCACTAATTCTCTCTCTCTTTTTCCCCTTTGGTAGGAAGAAGGCAGAAGCACAAAGGCAAGTGCTAGAGCAGACAGAGGAGGAAGACTCGGGGCTCTGTCAGCTCCGGCCTGACAACACAGGGGGAACAGGCACTGCTCAGAGGACTGCTGGGCCACAGAGTCCAAGAAGCACTGCAGGGTGGCTCACACCTGTTATCCTAGCACTGTGAGAGGCTGAGGCAAGAGAACTACCTGAGCTTAAGAGTTTGAGACCAGCCTGAGCAAGACAGAGACTCCCATCTCTACTAAAAATAGAAAGATTAGCCAGGCATGATGGTGCACATTCACAGTCCCAGCTACTCAAGGGGCTGAGGAAGGAGGAGTGCTTCAACTCAGGAGTTTGAGGCTGTGATGAGCTACGATGATGACACTGCACTCTAGCCTGGGTGACAGAGCAGTAGCTTTGAAAAGAGAGAGAGAGATACTACAGTGATTAAACTTCAAACTTTCTCAAATGTCATAGATTTCACGTTGTTTAATTTTAAAAGTAAGTCTGTCAGGAACCAGACTCACAAGTGATGCTCTAACAAGACAAGGCAGCGTTTTAATGAAATGGACTACTTCAAAAAATTACTAAGCCTAGCCAGCACTGACAGGGCATCTGTGAGGTCCCAGGCAGTGCACCAGCACGTCACACCCCAACAGTAGACAACCAGTATCTCCAAAGGTAAAGCAGGGGGCAGGAGGCCAGACGCACTTTCCTCTCTCATCTTCCTTAATTATAACTTACAGTTATTAAATTGCCACGTTTCAGGTTAAATATTGAGATGTGAAATTACTATAGTAACAACATTCATTTAAATCAAAAGGCAGACCCCTCAGGGCTTCACAAATGCAAAAATTCAGTTTAAAACTAATTCCCAAGTTTAAAAAAATCCACAAAGCCTGCAACACACTGTTTCAGAATACAAGAGACAGTGCTTTCCTAACTAGTAAGAATGACCCTAAAAATTTATTTCAGCATTACAGTAGTAGCTAAAAGCTAACTACACAAGTGTACATAAATCAGCAGGAAGATGGAGAGACATGTTATGACACAGCCATGAATTATGGCTATGGCTATGAATTGAAACTGCGCAGCCATCAAAAGAGAAAGCTTTACAAAAGTGCTGCTCTGGGAAGACCTCCAAGCTATACTCAGCAGCAAAGAGCAAGCGCAAGAGGTACACACAAACCGTACTTATGTTTGAAGGGAAAAGACACCACAGTCAGCATCCTTTGGTTAACAAATACGCAAAACTGAAGAGTTACCTCTAGGAAGTCAATTGTTGGAGGACTATGGTGGGTGAGAGCTGGGGTGATAAAATGGAACAGAAACCTTGACTTTTGCATACTTTCGGACAATTATTTTAAAACCACATGCATATACTTCTTTTAAAATTAATGAAGAAATTGCTTTTGATTGCCCTTAGAGTTGATCAATATTTACTGATGGGAAAAATAAGGCAAAGGGACCCTTGGTGCTCCTGAACTCCTGGACCACTCGTGGCATAGGCTCTGTTCCCTTCCCTCCTCCCCGTGGAAGGAGTGTCTGGTCTAACCTGTGAGGCTGAATTGAGTAGAGAGCCCCCTCTGAACTCCTTCAGCAGAGCAGGCTGAGGGTGTGAAGGCTTCACCTCCGCTGTCCCGCTTGGGGTGGGACAGTAGGCGTGCTGGCCTGTGCGTACCCAGCCCTGAAATGCTGGGAAGCCTGTGCATTCTTGCTGCACATCTACTATGCTCTGTTTTCCAACAAGACTTAATATAATCTCTATCTAGGGCTAATTTTCAATTGATTTTGAACCAGTTGGGAGGAGAGGGTAGAGAGAACCCTGAATCACAACAGCCTCTAATCATTTAATGAAAATAAATAAAAACCAAACACTGCTATAAACATACACGCACGCATAAAGATGTCTGAAAGAACCAACATTAAACTCCACACTGGGGGAGGCAGTAGGATTTGGAGACGTAAGCAAAGATTGTCACTTTTCATTCCATTTACTTCAATGCTATTCAAATTCTCTAACAAGCACTGCTATGGCCTGATGTTTGGGCCCCTCTAATATTTACATGGTGAAATCTAATCTTCAATGTGTTGATATCAAGCAGTAAGCTTTGGGAGGTGTTAGGTCTTGGGCCTGGAGTCCTTGGGAATGGGACTAGCGCCCTTATAAAAGAGGCCTGAGGGATGGCTGCCCACCTGACCAGACACAAAGCTGTTCTTAGACTTCCCCATCTCCAGAACTATGAGCTGTTGTTCATACAACCATTTCTGTTGTTCTCAGTGTCATAAATGGTTTCAGCAGAATTGATACCAGTTCTTTGTTGTAGATTTTGTAGAATTTGGCTGTGAATCCACCTGGTCCTGGGCATTTTTGTGTTGGGAGATTTTTAATTACTAATTGAATCTGACCAACTATTACTGGGCTCCGCACAGGATTTCAATGTCTACTCTTTAGGCCTGGGAAGTTATGTATTTCCAAAAAATTATCCATCTTCTCTAGATTTTTTTAGCTGGGTGCATGAAGATATTTGTAGTAGTCACGGATGATCTTTTGTGAATCCTCCCTAACAAATTCTATGAAACCAATACCACCCTGATACCAAACACAGGAAAGGACACAACAACAACAACAAAAAAACAACAGACCAGTATCACTCAGGTACATAAGCTATTAGCAAGCTGAATCCAATAGCACATCAAAAAATAATTCACTACAATCAATTGTGTTTCTTCCCAGGGATGCAGGATGGTTCAGCACATAGAAATCAATGGGATTCACCACATAAACAGAATTAAAAACTGCATGATCATCTCAACAGACGCAGAAAAAGCATCGAATAAAATCTAGCACCCTTGCATGATAAAAATGCTTAACAAATTAGGCATAGAAGGAACAGACCTCAAAATAATAAAAGCCATATAAGATAAACCCACATCATACTGAACAGGGAAAAGTTGAAAGAATTCCCTCTAAGAAGTGGAACAAGGATGCCCACTTTCATCTCAGCCAGAGCAAGCAGACAAGAGGAAAAAAAGTTATTGAAATCAGAAAAGAGAGGGTCAAATTATCCCTGTTTGCTGAAGATAGGATCTTGTATCTAGGAAACCCTAAAGACCTCCAAAAGACTCCTAAGGTTAATAAATTCAGTAATGTCTCAGTTTACAAAATTAATATAGGCAAATCAGTAACAATTTTATACACTAATTACAGCCAAGCTGAAAATCAAATCAAGAATCAATACCATTTACAATAGCTGCAAATAAATAAATAAATAACCAAGAAATATACTTCATCAAGGAGATGAATGATCTCTCCAGAACCACAAAACACTGATGAGAGAAATCACAGGTGGCACAAACAAATGTCCCACACTCACAGATCAAAATGACCATACTACTCAAAGTGATCTACATAGTCAATGCAATTCCCATAAAAATACCAATACCATTTTTCACAAAATAAGAAAAAAAGAACCCTAAAGTTGATACAGAATCAAAACAGAGCTCAAATAGCCAAGGCTATGCTAAGTGAAAGGAACAAATATGAGGGCATCATATTACTTGATCTCAAATTACACTACAAGGCTACAATATCCCAAACAGCACGGTACTGGTATAAAAGTAGAAACATAAATCAGTGCAACGGAACAGAAAACCCAGAAATAAAGCCAAAAACGTACAGTCAACTGATCTTCAACATAGCAGGCAAATATATTTAACTGAGGAAACCATGCCCTATTCAATAAATGGTGCTGGGAAAATTGGAGCGCCGCATAAAGCAGCGTCTCTATCTCTCACAATATGCAAAAATTAGCTCAAGATAAATTAAAGATTTAAATATACAACTTAAAGCCAAAAAAATTCCAGAAGAAAACTTAGGAAAAACTCTTCTGAACACTGGCCTCAGCAAAGAATTTATGACTAAACCTCCAAAAGCAAATACAACAAACACAAAAATAAGTGGGAGTTAATTAAACTAAAAAGCTTCTGCACAGCAAAAGAATAATCAGCCGAGTAAACAGACAACCTACAGAACATGAGAAAATATTCCCAAACTATATATCTAATAAAGGATTAATACCTAAACTCTGCAAGGAACTCAAACAAATCAGCAAGAAAAAAAAATGACCCCATTAAAAAGTGGGCAAAAGTCATGAAAGATATATAAATGGCCAATAAACATAAAAAAAAATCTCAACACCACCAATTATCAGGAAAATGCAAATTAAAACCACAATAAAACACCACCATAACCCTGTCAGAATGGCCATTTTATTAAAGTCAAAAAACAACAGATGTTGGTGTGGGTGTGATAAAAAGGGTGTGTTTATACATTGCTGGTGGGAATGTAAATTAGCACAATCAAAGGACTACAAGTAGAACTATCATTCAACACAGCAATCCCATTACTGGGTATTTACTCAAAGGAAAAGAAGTCATATTGAAAAGGAACATGTTTATCACAGCACAATTCCAACTGCAAAGATATGAAATCAACCTAAGCACCCATCAAGTGATAAATGGATAAAGAAAATGTAGTATTATGCATGTGTACACCATAGAGTACCACTCAACCATAAAAAAGAATTACATGGCATCATTTGCAGCAACTTGAATGGAACTAGGAGCCATTATCCTAAGTGAAGTATCCCAAGAATGAAAAAAATACTGCATGTACTCACTTACTAATGGGAGCCAGACAATGGGTGTACAAGAGTGGTACAGAGTGGTACAGTGGACACTGGAGACTCAGCAGTGGGGAGGACAGGGGAGGGGTGATAGGACCCAAATCAATGACTGGGTACAACGTATCACCACTGCACAAATCATCCATTATTAAAAGAAAAAATACCTGCACCCCCTGTATCTATTGAAATTTTTTTAAACGTATAATTTATACATCACCCGGTCTAAGGTATTTAGTTATAGCAGCTCGAACAGACTAAGACAAGGACACATTCACACACCACTATCGTCATTTTCAAAGACTATAAAGACTATATGTTAACAATTTTTGCTGTAAGTTGAATCATTGTAGATCAAATCCAAGTTTCTGCACTTTACGATTACTTGCAGTACCGAGTGGCGATTCTCAAAGTGCAGTTTCCAGAGCAGTTGCATCGATCATGATCATGGGGAGCTTCTTAGAAACATCAAACTCTGGAGCCCCACCCCAAATCTGGGGTGAAGCCTAGCCACCTCTGTTTTTAAAAAGCTCCCCCAGATTATTATAGTGCTAACTAAACACTGAGAACCACAGGGTAGAGAATAATTTACAATCTTCAAATTTCAGTTTTCTCATTTATAAATCCTTGGGACCCATACCACACACACACACACCCTACCTATGAAATCATTTTCAGTTCCTTTTAAGATTTATGTAATACCTTTCAAATTGCACTACTATCGCACCTTTTCAGTCGCACCTTTTCAGTATAAACTAAAATACATCAGTAGAGGGAAAAAAAATGACATCTTAAAACCGTTAGAGAAAATACCTACCTATATACTTGAGTATAAGCCGAGTTTCTTCGGCACAAAATTTGTGCCGAAAAACCCGAACTCGGCACAAATTTTGTGCCGAAAAAAACTCGGCTTATACTTGAGTATATACGGTAACCCCTTTTATTTAAAGGGGTTAAAGTGCTCTATCACAAACCAGAGCCCCAGAACAGATTTCTTACCCGGAAGGAGCTGTACCAAGGCTGCCCTTAGTACACTCTGAAAAACAACCTTAACCAAGTCACAACCTGCTAACGAAGTGTGTTTCAACAAAGCAGAGCATCTGTGGCTAGTATTTCTGTCACAATTGTACATTAAGTCTATTTAACATTAAGTAGTGTTAGAATTATAGATACCTGTTTGGTGATCGTCTTGGCCAACGTCTTCTGTGAGATTCTGCAAGAAATATGTTCATTACTGACCAAGAAATCACGTGCCATATGTCAAGTTTTCAAGTTCAGCACTTTCATAAGCAACCGGTATCTTAATGCCTCATTTTTTATCTAAATTTTCATCAAATACAGTTACACAAAATCACTACTTCAAACAGTTGGTAATTTTGTCTTTAAAAGATTGACTTACTAGCTTATTAAGGGTGTGGTAGATCTTATGAATATTTGCCAGTGTTGAGAGGTGAGAGTTCAGCTGAAAGTCTTTGAAAGAAAAAGGAGAAAATTCAGTGTCATTCATTTCCAAAACTGCAAAAAGACTAAACAAACAAAAAAAGCTCAAAAGTGAAGATAATATTTTAAATTATACCTCAATGAATTTGATACTTACTAACCAAAAAACAATACGCAATTACTGACCTATCCACTAGAAATAAAGTCTGACAATAAACGTTAAGTTCCCATCCAAATGTTAAAAGTCCGTGAAATTTTTATGTGGACTCTAAGGTAAGTAAAATAAATAATCCAGTAATTGTAAAATCCTGCCAACAGTGAACTTGAACTTAACACACAGAAGAAAGGTATCAATAACATTAGCAAGTTGAACAAGTCACACAAATAAAAGACAGGTCTCAAATGCGCCATCTTCACTTTTCACTCCCCTTCCCCAGAATTACCAGTACAGGGAGCAAACTCCTGGCAAGCAGATGACAGAAAAGCATCTCAAGGTTTAGCATTTCTTACACACATTAATTTTGTTGTCACTTAAGCAACAGAGAAAGCAAAACAGTATCAAAACATCTCGTGTGCTCTCATTAAACAGACAAAGAACTGTCCTGCCAACTTTCATTGGCCAGAGCCCAATGACACAGGTGACAGAGTTACTTGTGAGACTCCAGGACCAAAGTCTGCCAGAGTCGGGAACGGAAGCGCAAGGCACGCTCCTAAACATGTCCACACCAACGGCAAATCCACGTAAGACCTGCACACTAAGTCACGTACGAAGGACAAAAGAGGTTGCTCCATCTCAGCATCCTGCACATCATAAAACTGTTCCGTTAACCTGGTAGGCCTTTGAATCTCTAAGTTTAAATGTGTTCTAAAGTTTATGCTTCTATACATATTAAGTTATACAAATACAAGTCAAACGTTTATGAAAATTTTCACATTTGAACAAACATCAATAGAAATATTTTCACAAAGGATCAGGATTTACATTAATTCCCTTTCTTTCCTATCATAAATGTTAGTAAAAATTCCCTTTCTTTCCTATCATAAATGTTAGTAAAGCTTAGTAGGATGACCTCGAAAACATACTGTAACTCTCCATATTACGTCATTATGATTAAAATCCATACTGCCCAACTTCTTTCATCAACCCATTCCCCCAAGACCTTTCTTCCCCCCCCCCACTCTTCCCACTGCTCCCCCTGCCCCTAATGGAGTCCTAATGGAGTGCACATGTCCCTGGGCACACTCTCTGCTTCTCAGCCTGACACTGCCATGTGACAGCCGCTTCAAAGTTCAGGTCTGCCAGTGGTTTAACCTAAGTCTCAGTTATTTAATCTAAATCCCAATTCCATCATCTGTAAAGTAAGAGTAGAAAATTCTCCTTCATAATGTTGTTATAAGGTTGAAAATACATATCCAATGCCCAGGTGTGTCAGGCACCCATTACAACACTTGGAACATTCAGTGCTCAATAAATGATATCAATTCCCAGTATATTTGCCTATACCCCTCTCCATACCACATGGCCATCTACAACAGTCTCTAACTCTGCCTAGGTCCAATGCTAGCTCCACTTCAAAGACCCCAAAGTCAGCGTTCCGTTCCCTCTGCAATTGAGGCACGGAGTCTGGTGCAACTCGCCATAACCATGTCCCACCACTGATGTTTTAACAATGACTATAAGTTAATCTCAATATATCGGGGGTTAGGTGGGGGGAGGATACAGGTGTGTTTTAAGGCCATTATTATGAAGTTTCACTTTACTAAAATGTAACAAGAGTAAAAAGGTTCATTTCACAAATCACATGTCAGCAATTCCATTTCTAGATCCAACTCCTACCACCATTACCCATTATCGCTTCTCCCAAAAAAAGGAAAAAGATATGAAACCAGCAATAGGAATAACTTCTATTTCTTTTTTCTCTGTTCTTTTTTTTTTTTTTTTTAGAGACAGAGTCTTACTTTGTCACCCTCAGTAGAGTGCCGTGACGTCACAGCTCACAGCAACCTCCAGCTCTTGGGCTTAGGTTCTTTTGCCTCAGCCTCCAGAGTAGCTGGGACTACAGGCGCCCGCCACAATGCCCGGCTATTTTTGTTGTTGCAGTTTGGCCAGGGCGTATTCAAACCCGCCACCTTTGGCATATGGGGCCGGCACCCTAGTCACTGAGCCACAGGCACCACTTGGAATAATTTCTATTTCATTTCACCAATATAAGGAGGAGAGGACATGAATTCAGGGGAGGGAGGATGAACAAAATGACACTAAAAGATAAATTCACAAAGGTTAACATATATTGGATTTATGGTTCATCTGTTCAGCGCTAAGGGCAAGTAATAGACCTTGAAATCTGAAACAGGTTTCACATCCTTAAGGCATAGATGTTAAGGGTAAAGATCAAATGCTTTACCGAGAACGTATTTCGGAAAGCACTAACTGATTCATAAAAATCTCCTCCTGCTCATATTTCAATTCCAAAGGATAAATGCCAGGTTAAGTCAGCTGTGTTCCATGATCAAATGGCTCTCCACAGTACAGTGGGGACTCGGTTTGACTCTCCAGTATGACGTGGAAACTATATTCTGTATTAACAATTGGCTCTACAATTGGCACAGCCTTACTGATAAACAGCTTGCCTAAATTATCTTCTGGACATTTGTAAAACTATCAGCAAATGCTGACTGGCTCTAAACTTGTCTGGTTTTTTTGTTTGTCTTGATTACCACTTGCTGTGACCTACACAATATGAGAGAAAAAAAGTGAACACTACAGAGGGAGTCAAAATCCATTTCCCCAAACTACCCTGGGTATAGAACCTCACAACAGGGGACATAAATATTAGGAATGAAACAATTATTGGTAAGTTCAGACAATGCTTGTCAACCAAAAGAATCAAATCCTGGAGAGAGTCAAAAACAGAATTTAAATTCTTAAAAAGCAATAGCTTTCCATTATACCACAGTCATTTGTAAAACATAACTGGGAGAAGATATCAACTCTAACAGCAACAAAAAGCAGCAATACATGTAAGAATAAACTTCAATACATAAGATACAAAATAAGAAACAACAAAAGTTAAATGAAAGATGTCGATGCAATGATACTGTACTCCTGGAATGGAAAGACCCACTCTTGGAAAGCCATCACGTCTCCCTTTACTAAATTACAAATTAATGCAAATTCTTATTTTGCCTGATCCCCAGTTCTCCACACCAAAAAAGAGGTAGGGAAAAAGGAAGAGGTCAGGCAAGCTGGGCAGACTGTTCTAAAGTTCATCTGCAAGAATAACTGCTAGACTCGCCAAGAAACTGTCGGGAAAGAATGAGGAAGAACTTGCCCTGTGAGGTATCAATTCAAACATAGTACAAAGTGAGGACGGCAGACTCCGTGTGAAGGGAGAGACTGTAAGTATTTCCAGCTTTCTGGGCCACACCAACCTCTGTTGCAACCACACCACCAAGACTCAAAAGAGGCCATGAGCAATGCATAAATACGTATGGCTGCTTTCCAGTAAAGCTTTATTTATAAAAGATAAAATTTGGGCTAGATTTGGCACATAAGCCACAGTTTGCTAAGGCCAGGTAATCTAAGTGGTACAGTAATTATGACAGTTTGGTACACGTGCAAGAAGATAAATGACAGCGCTGATAAACACATCTGCATGTTTAAGATACAAACATAACATGATAAAATGGCATTTCAAATCAATGGAGAAGGGATAATGAGTCACTAAACAGAGGCACAAGTAACTAGCATGGAGAACTCATTCCAACCTTACCCAACAGCTACAGATGAAAGAAATAGCACTGAAGGCCAAAGAAAACCCCTTGTTGTTGGCTCAGGGCCCTGCACACTCTGCCTCCACCCACCTCTCCAATCTCACCTCCTTCCTATCTTCCCCTTGCTCAGTCTGCTTAGCCAGGGAATAACACTCTCAGCACAATCCCACCCCAGGGCCTTTGTTGTGCTGTTCTCTTCACCTAGAACCCTCTCCCCTACTAACAACACCGCCTGTCTCTCACACTTCATCAGGTTGCCATTTAAAGATCTCCTCCTTTGATGGATATGTTAATTAGCCTGATTTGATCATTCCACAACATATACATGCATCAAAATGCCATACTCTACCCCATTAATATACACATATGTTAAGTTTTAAAAATCACCTCCTTATGGAACTTTGGCAGGCCAATGAACAGGACCCTTCTTATGTCTTCGTCACCTTAACATGCTTTCCTTTTCCTTATGGCCTCAGGACCACCCGACATTATGCATTTGTCTCTTCCTCACCTGTCAGAATGTAAGCTCCACAAAGGCCAAGAGTTAGCCCTGTCCACTGCTACTGCTGCTCAATCAGTGAACGAGTGCAGGCTTAAAGGCACCAAGGCTTAAATTCAGTATGTTCAGGGGATTTTAAGTGATCTTCACATGTGAGAAGCATCATGGTCAGAGAAGACACACAGGAAAGCAGAGACGAGAAAATGAAGAACCTGGGAATCCCGCTTTGGCGTTTGGATTTAATCCACCTAGGCCACCAGAGAGACGGTCTGCAAATGGAATGGACAAGCTCGGCACACTGAGCAGCAGGACTACTCAACGGGAATTCATCTGTTAACAGTTTTACATGAAAACAAACATGATTATGCAAAAAGACTTAAAAGAAAATTCACCACCCGTCAGCCCAAGAGTACTAGGTCATCCACCTCTACATAGCCAAGCCATTGTGTGGAAGTTTGAGAAGCCTCCTGTGAGAGTCTGGGTGCCATGGAACTATTCTGATTAGGAGAGTAATTCAGAAAGATCGCTCCAGGCCGGGCACGGTGGCTTATGCCTGTAATCCCAGCACTGAGAGGCTGATGCAGGTAGATTGTTTGAGCTCAGGAATTCAAGACCAGCCTGAGCAAAAGTGAGACCCCGTCTCTACTAAAAAATAGAGAAAACTAGCCAGGCATTGTGGTGGGCACCTGTAATCCCAGCTACCCAGGAGGCTAAAACAAGAGGATCTTTTAAGCCCATGAGTTTGAGGTTGCTGTGAGCTATGACGCCACGCACTCTACTGAGGGGACAGAGTGAGGCTGTGTCTCAAATAAAATTTTAAAAAATTAAAAAGAGAAAGATCACTCTAGGACAAATGTGCAGCACGGATGATGGGTGACAATGATGGGTGACCTGGAATGGCCATTTATGAAGACAACTTGAAATGGCAGATGTGGGAAATGAGTACAGCCTTAAGTTAGACAGTGGCTGTAAAGTGGAGAGGAAAGATCCTAAGTACACTGGAGTCACAGAAAACAGACGTTTAACTCACACAAATTCAACTTTATTGATTTGGCAAAAATAAGAAAAGAAAAGAAAAAGGAGCAGGAAGAAACCCCAGTAGTCCCAGGAGCTGCCCTCTCTTCTGCTTCATGAGCATGAGCTCAGTCAGCTGGTCTCAGTCTCCAGTTGCCAAACACATTCTGAGCATCTCCCAGCACTGTATGCGCTAATATTTAAAGAGATGTATTTTCATAAAACATGGTCCCTAACTGCAAGCCAGATGCTTCCCCTGTACTCAGCTGAACAGCCAGCAATCTGAGACAGTCTCCAACGGGCGTCTTCCGCATGTGTTTCCAAAGGGACTTTTAATACAGGTGATTTTCACTTTACATGGGGACTTCAGAACCAATCCCGATATAAAATGTCATTGTGCTGTGAGGAGAGCCAACGGGATGGCGGGAGCGAGGAGCCAGGCTGCGAGCCCTTTTGTCTGATTCTGCTCATTTTACTGGCTCAAGGGCGAAACTGCTGGCTGCGGTCTGGGAATAACACATCTTCTAATGCCCAATCCAAGGTCCCTCCCTCCCTCCTTTCTTTCTTTCTTTTTTTTTTTTGAGACTAGAGTCTCACTTTGTCACCCTCAGTAGAGTGCTGTGACTCACAGCAACCTCAAACTCTCGGGCTTAAGTGATTCTCTTGCCTCAGCTTCCCAAGTAGCTGGGACTACAGGCACCCGCCACAACACTTGGCTATTTTTTGGTTGTAGAGTGTCACTGTTATTTGGCAGGCCCGGGCTGGATTCAAACTTGCCAGCTCCGGTGTATGTGGCTGGCACCCCAGCCACTGACCTACAGGCGCCTATCCCTTCTAGCTTATTTCTAATCACAGCAAAATGCCAATCTATCTTCACATTCAATAAAGAGAAAAAAGCAGCAGCATTTCCTACCCAAAGTTGTTAATAATCAAGCACACAACCTTAGAGTGATTTCAAATAAAAGAAAAAGATACTAAAGCTGGCTAGAACCCTAAAACAATCCACTAACTTTGAGAGAAAAAAATGATACAGAAAAGGTATACCAGTGTTATTTCTATTTTAAATACACTTCATTCAGGCTGGGTGTTGGGGCTCCCACCTATAATCACAGCACTCTGAGAGGCCGAGGTGGGTGGACAGCTTGAGCTCATGAGTTGGGACATCAGCCTGAGCAAAAGTGTGACCCCCATCTCTACTAAAAATAGAAAAACAGAACCAAGATCACATGAGCCCAAGAGTTGGAGGTTGCTGTGAGCTAGGATGCCACAGCACCCTACCCAGGGCAACAGCTTGAGACTGTCTCAAAAAAAAAAAAAAATGTATATGTGTGTGTGTATATAAATATATATATATACATATATATATATATTTATACACACACACACTTCATTCATCTGGTCACTGAAGATTCATAAAAGTATTTTATTATTAGCTAAACTCCAGCCACCAATCAGCAAGCAAAGTTCTCAGATACAAAAGGTACAATATTACATACTTCATAATATTGTGTGATGACAACGAAAATGATGAAATAGACCTGTAAGGGCGAGGGAGAGGGCAAAATAGTGACCAGGTTATTGCCAAAAAAGCAAAACAAAACTGGACAAAATTAAAGGTATCAAAAGCAGCACTCGTTTTAAATGACTCTGGGACATAACAAGAACATGGTCTCACAGTTCAGGGTTATACACCCTGAGATTAAACAGGGAATGCTTAAGGATGCTCCAAGCTCTGGGTCTCACTGCCCAGCAAAGTCAATTTTAATACCAAGTGATATGGAAAAGAAAAGAAGTTACTAAAGCCCAGGTGTGCTATAGTTGAGATCCATTGTTTAGGTTTGCCTATTTCCTTCCTTCTAGAAATAGAAGTCCTCTTTCCTACCAGTTTCACAAAGACTGACTACAAGAATGTTAATTACATGGAGCAGAGACCAACAATTACCTGCAAAGGACATTCAACAACTCCCAACTTCAATCACTGAAATTCTGTATGTGTTACTGCATTTTTTTTTAATGTATTAAAAAAAAAAAAAATTCACGTCCTCAACAAGTCCTCCTTACAAGGCCCAACTTGATCTGACCTCAATCTTCCCATCCCACCATCCTCACTCCATTCCAGCCACATGCTCCTAGAACACTCAAGTGAATGCCTGCCCCAGGGCCTTTGCATTTACTACGCCCTCTTCTGCCAAGTTCACAGCCCCCCCCTCCCCCCCCCCCCGTGAATTACTTATTTAAATGTCTCCAGACTTCTCCATCTAAAGGACTGCCTCCATCCTCCACACCATTTATATTTTTTCATATAATTTACCACTTTCTGATAATCTATTTTTTAACAATCTGGTTGAAATACAATTCACATACCATATAATTCACCAGTTAACATGTACAATTCAATGTTTTTTAGTATATTCACAGAGTTGTGCAATATTCACCCCTTCAGTCACAGACAACCACTATTTTCTGTCTTGTATAGGTCTATTGTGGACATTTTATATCAACAGTCATATGAGGTCTTTCATGATCCTGGCATTGTATTTTATATATGTTTACATCTTTACACATTTCCTAGAGCCAAGCTCCACGAAACAAGGGCTTCCCGGTGCCTTAGCCAACATTCTACACCAGTACAGGGTGAATACACTCTACCCCAAATGCTTGGGACCGGAAGTGTTTCAGATTTCAGATTTTTTTTGGATTTTGCAATATTTGCATTATATTTTCTGGCTGAGCATTCCTAATCCAAAAGTCCAAAATCAAAAATGCTCCAGTAAGCACTTGTTTTTGTACTACATTGAAGCTCAAACAGTTCCAGATTTTGGAGCAGTCTAGATTTCAGATTTTTGGATAAGAGACATTCAACCTGTACCTACAATAATGCAAGCCTAGCAGGCCTGTACCAGTAAATGGAGGCTTAACACCTTAAAAATATCCTCTAGATTTAGCAACAGGGAGGTTACTCCATGACCTCAGGGAAGATTGCAGTGACAGAACTGAGGCCAGAAAGAAGTGGGCTGAGGATTGGGCAGGGGATGAGGAAACAGACTTCAGGCAAAGACAACTTGCTCAGTAAGCTGGGTGTCCAGGGAAGCCTAGACATGCACGTGGGGTTAAGGGAGTGTTGAGCTTGGGTTTTAGGAAGCAGGACTTGAACACCAGTGCTAGACTTGCTTGGTACCAGGTCACAGCAACCAGAATGTGATGCAGCAGGCAGGTCAGACCATGAGTCAGTGTGGCCCTACATGCTAAAGAACCCAGTACAGTGCAATTTAAGGGGGGAGGAAAGGCTACATTGAAAATGTGTTCTACCTCAAAATGACTTGAAATATAAACTCTACCATAAAGCAAAATCTACTTTTTGTTGAAACCATAAACTAGTGTTTTAAATGATCTACAATACCAATTTACAACTTTGCATACCTCTGGAAAGTCATTAGCTATGTGAGATGGCAAAGGTCTTAGTTTTATATGTAAAAACAAAACATTCACACTTGAAGCTAAATCACTAAAATACAAAGATTTGAAATGAGTTTTCCATATCACAAAACTACGAAAGAAGAAAAGCTAGGTTTGTGGGTCAGTTTCACACTACTTGCCTTGCAGGGCTACAAGTAGGAACTTTTCTTCATAATGGATACAGTCAGTGCTTACTTCCTACAGAGCCTAACGAGGATGAAATGAGTTAACGGCTCACTGTGCTTCCCGGGGCCTAGCGCAGGAAGCACTACCCAGTTTGGCTGTCCAGTCACCAGAGAAGGCACGGTCTGCAGAAAGACCCATTACATCTCTTGAGCTCTCATCCAAACCAAACACAGCTTACTAGTCACACTATTTAATATGCACCTGGGGAGCTTGAAAAGTAACAATGTCACGGCCCCAATCCTGACCAATTAAATAAAAATGAGAGCAGGCATCAATTTTCTCAAGCAGTCCCGGTGATTCTAATGTGCAACCCAGCAGGAGAGTTCTATCCCCCGTGCTCAACTCACAGGGCTCCTGGAACAATCTAAGCACTGCAGGACAGGAACCCAACTCAACTGCAGTCCCCATCGGCATGTGGGGGAGAGGCCAAGAAGCAGATTATAGAGCTGCAAAGCCTGCAGGCCAGTAAGAAGAAACAAAAGTAGCAGATGAGAAAGGTGTTAACTTCATTCTCCTCATGGACAAATATTTGCTATTTACAAGGCACAAAAGCCAAAAGTGGGAGCCAGGAAAGGAGAAAATTGATAAGGGAAGCAGGTCACCTAGGTGACTCAGCATTTTCATTGAACACAAGCTCCAAAGCCACCCGAGCTTATCGCTGCAGCCCTTTTCCTTCTGACTCTCAGAGGACCCATGATGGGGCTGGCTGGGAGAACTAGCCATGTACCCAGGAGAAGCGCCCTGCCACCTGGCCCCCATCACCCGCCACACTGCCTGTGCCATCTCAAAGGAGTCAGTCACTGCAAGACGGGTGAAAAGGTACAAAGGGCCCTAAGTTCATTCTCCTTGCCCCACCTACCCACTGAAGATGAGCAGGAATGGTCCGTGCTGCCCACTAACAAACACAGATCCACTGGGCAGTTCACAGTAAAAAACATCCTTTAGTCTCAATGTCACAAGAACCCAGATTTACATTAAAGAATGTCAGGTCTGGCAACAGAAAGCCCTAAGTTGGAGTCCCAGCTCCTGCTCATCCTAGCTAAGTGACCCCAACTTCGTGGTGCAGGTCTCTCTTCACCAGGCTCTGGGGAGGTTAAACACAATGGTGGATGTCAAGCACTCAGCACAGTGCTGGTTCGTACTTGCGCCAGTCAAAGTTAATTATTTTTATCCCTCTTATTATTAGAACACAGCAGAGTCTGAGACAGACCAAACCAAGAACAGCAAAAAGATAAGACAGGGCAAAAGGGACAAGGCAACAAGCCTTAGCGCCCAGTGCACAGCCGTACCAGCAATCTGGGCTCTCATTTGGGAACTGTACATGCAGAAAGATACAAAAAGGGGTAAAATACCCGGACATACCCTAAACTACAGGAAAAAGAAAAAAACAATTTCAAAAATTTTACATAAAAACTTGTTAGTAGCATTACTAAGAGGTTTTACATTTTCTAGTTTTCCTGAAGTGTTTATAGCTATCTCCTATATTAAAAGTATAATACAAAAAGTGCATTTCTGAAGTATTTTTTAAACATGTCTATTAAAATAAGTAAAATCTGAGGCAAAAAAATGACTACTTCATTAGTGAGTTAAGAAAAAGTATGGAAATAGTTTTCTTTGCCACAATTTTCCAGTTGCCCACTTAGACTCCTTTTTAAAATGTCCACTATCATTGGGAGCAAACCCCCACACAAGGGGGTTTCAGAAATCCTGATCCTGATCCTGATCCTGATCCTGCTGGGACCCACCCCAAGAAGAACCAAAAAGCAGAAGTAGACACAATCACCTCAAGTGGCTCTGCCTCATCCTTCACAGCCAGGGACAGGAAGTGGGGTTCCAATACACCTGCAGGGCTCCCAACAGTGGTAAATGAAAAGCATCATTAAAATGTTGACAATTATTGCATTGGCAGTGGTGGGGCAGCTGGATCCTGGAGTTAGAACTAAGGCCTGTGACCTTCAGAAGGTCAGGTAACCTCCCTGCACCTTGGCTTTCTCATCTGTGAATAGGGTAAAGAAGAGTTCCTAACCTACCTCAGCCGTTGCTGAGAGGATTAGATGAGTCAATACAGGCGAAGCTTGTGATCAGACCCCAGATTCTCCCTGTAGGTCAGCCCCTCCCCCCCCCCGTTCCTTTCTCCCCGCACCCCACCTCACTTCTTTCTACATGTCCCTGCCACTCACTCTCCCTGGTGCTTCTGCTCCTCGCCCACCCCTGCTGTCCCTCTCCTTGGAAAACACCTCCCCGCCCCACCTGCACTTGAGCACAGGTCACACCATCAAACTTCAAAAGCTAAACTCACAGGACGACTGCTAACCCTGCATTGCAGTCTGATTTCACAGATGTCCCCCAGGGGGCCACATCCCCAAGCGAGCGGCACCAGCCCAGACCTGAGCATCTGTGGCTTCTCTGCCTCACAGGGACCCTGTGCAGCTCGATGACAGCAGAGCCTGGCATTGGGAGACGATGACTGTGGAAATGCCTCCCTGGGCTCTTTTCTTATAACCTCTCTCCTCCTGATCATTCCTTGCTGATACACAGTAATCATTAGCGACAAAAACACTTCGTGTTTCCGCTCCATTAATCCCCAGGACCACCTCTTATCCTGCCGCAGACTTTCTTCCCTCTACCCAGCCCGACTCCACTCCAGGCACACCAACCTGCCTCTCTGCTGTCCCGCAGAATCTCTGCCTATGTGCCCCTCTGCCCCATCGGTGGTCTTCACTTAGAACCTTCACAGGGAGCCCCTCCCCGACTACCTGCCTACACAGGGTGCCTGTGTCACCACGTCCCTGCTCTAGCTCTCCCTACAGACTGCTGTGCTACGTCTGACAAGCTACGGGATGGATTTGTTATCTGCCCCTTCCCCACTGGGATGAGGGCTTCATGAACGTGTCTGTACATAGTTGGTGCTCAAAAGCACTGGGTGACTCAACTCTATACCTGCAGTAGTAGCTTTCAAGTACAGGACTCCAGGGCACAAAGAGTAGTTAAGTGACGCCCCTGCACAGCTGGCAGACAGCAGAGCAAGGATTGAACACAGGGATTTTGACTGTAGGGCCCACATCTACCAACCATGCTTTCCTGCCTCCCAACCTGACCCAGGCAACACTTTAATAACATCATCACATCCAGGGAACAAATCCTAGTGTTGCCTGTCAGTGGGCCACGGAAAAACAAGAAAAGCCATGCCCTGGAAAAGCTTTCAACAACAGAACATGTCATCTAACTCAAGACAAGCCCATGTGGCAAAGCATTAATTACCAGATTTATAATTTATGCAGCACTGATAGTTTTTCTTTAGATTTAATAACTCAGTAAAAAGAAGATTTATCATACCTTTCAAACTGTACTATCTCCATGAACAGCAAATGACAAATCATCAACTATACAGAGGTTTCAGATGACAGGTTACAAGACGAATCGTGGGGCTGGTGCGGGGGAGAGGCACGACCTCTGGGAAGAGAACGTCATGGGGGCACAAAAATGCCCTGTCTCAGTTTAGTAGTAGTTACGCCAGTGAACACATAAACTCCATCAAACTACCCTTAACATGAATACAAATTTCTAAAATGTAAATTATAAATCAACAAAGTTGACTAAAAAGCCATCAGGACTATCAGATTTCATTTTATGCTGAACAAAATAAACATTTCACCAAAATTAAAAAAAAAAAAACCCACAAATGTTTCTATAGCTGATATTCCCAAGTAAAAGCCAAAACAATGCACAAGTTATAAACTAGCTCTTAAGCATCACAATTTATTTATTTATGTTTTTTTTGGCAGTTTTTGGCCGGAGCCAGGTTTGAACCAGCCACCTCCAGTATGTGAGGCCAGCGCCCTACTACTTACTCCTTTGAGCCACAGGCGCTGCCCAAGCACCACAACTTTTTAAAACACCAGTGATTTTCAAATGGTGTGCCCTGAGATGATTGTAGGTGTACTGTGAAAATTTTTTAAAATAATTAATTAAATTATTTTCAAAAGAAGTTCAATGCACAGTACTTTTTTCTCTTTTTTTTTTTTTTTTATCAATATAATGTAAGTGTTCGCAGAAGTTTAACTATAGGTTCAAGTGTGCCATGAGATTTTTTTTTAAGTTGAAAACACTGTTTTGGAGACAAAGAGGTCATTAGGAAAAGGCAGCTGTGAAGAGCAGCACCTGAGCCCCCGTGGGTAGCCTGGGGTGTGGGTCACAGTCCTGCCTGGCCACTGGTAAGGACAGCGCCCACAATCCACAGCTCCTATCGCCTGTGTCCCCCCT
The DNA here is from genome assembly GCA_963574355.1 of Loris lydekkerianus. Taxonomy (NCBI): domain Eukaryota; kingdom Metazoa; phylum Chordata; class Mammalia; order Primates; family Lorisidae; genus Loris; species Loris lydekkerianus. The sequence goes on from CAUYPK010081963.1 coordinate 20,679, forward strand.
TCAGGCCTCTAGCTCTCCTCTGACCAGAGTCCACAGGCAGCCAGGAGGAAAGGCACACCACTGCTCCTCTCCATGAGGGCCACTGCCACACACCTGACTAACGACAGATCTACATGCTGAAGTGTCCCAAACCATCTCTAGCTAACTCAAACAGGAAAGTGATTTTTTTTAAAAGGCGGGGGTGGGGCTGGGGTGGGGGCTATTAGTTCACAGAACCTCTAAGAAATCCAGAGAGCCACGCTCATCAACTATAACAATGCCTAAGAGCACACAGCACACAACACCTGGCCTCAGAAACAGCACAGCTGCCACCACCGTTCACCCTCTGTCCAAAACAGCCTCCTGCGCTCTGGCTTCACAGTCACAGTCTGAGATAGGCATGTCTGAATAGCTCTGCCGGCTAAGGTAGGGATTCCCCAGTCAGAGCAAGAGCCAAGACCCCACAAGACTGGCAGTGTCCATGATGGGCACAAATGGATCATCCCTGTCGCTGAAGATCCTGCTGACACAGGCCGGCAGAACATTCACAGGGAAAATCCTCAAAAGGCAGAACTACAATAAAATCACTCAGACCCACAGGTAATGCTATTTAGAGAAGGCATGGGTCTTTTTCATATTATTGAGTGTTTTATTCGGTACATCAGTTAAGTTTCCAAAACTACAAGCCTACCTCCCAAGACTGAACGTAACTTATTAATTCAAACCTGAAATTCTAATTCAAACCTGAAGTAGTAGATGTTATGCTACAATACTGGACACTATAGAAAAAAGATCCTGAGATCCAAAACTGTCAGGCAATGATTGTTAAAATACTTCTATTTAAAGTTTATTTCAAGGGCTGAGTGTGGTGACTCATGCCTATAATCCCAGCGCTTTGGGAGGCCAAGGCAGGAGGATCTCTTGAGATCGGGAGTTCAAGACCAGCCTAAACAACATGGCAAGACTCCAACTCTACAAAAAAATAACAAAAAAATATTAGCTGGGTGTGGTGGAACATGCTTTGCAGTGCCAGGTACTCTAGAGGCTGAGGCAGAAGGACTGCTTGAGATTAGGAATTAGAGGCTGCAGTGAGGACTGAGCCATTGCACTTCAGCCTGGGCAACAGAGCAAGACCCTATGTTTAAAAAAAAAAAGGCATTTTAATGTTTTTCTTATTAAAACACATTTTTGTTCTGCTTAAAAGAATAACTCTCAAGAGGTACTTCTCCTAACCTGAATTTCAAAATAAGAAAAAAGAACAAGCTAGAAATGTTATTAACACCAATTCAAGACCAACTATAAAAAGTTCAGTATTGGGTGGTGCCTGTGGCTCAAAGGAGTAGGGTGCCCGCCGGCCCTATATACTGGAGGTGGCATGTTCATACCCAGCAAAGTTCCATATTAACGTAAGATTCATCACAGAAAATTTTACTCTGTAAATTTTACCTCCAACTCACACATTTTACTTTCTAAATAAAGCCTTTCAACCATCTCACTATATTGTTAATTAAGAAATAAATCCTTAGGACCAGAAAAACAGCTATAACAGAAAAAGAGCAAACAGGAGAAACACTCTAGGCCCCTTTCTCCTTACACCCATCAACCCACCTCACCCTGCACAAAGGACTCTGACAGGAGGCCGGAAACGGACAAGTGCACATTCACAACAATCCCTTCTGCCCTCCCTCACCCAACTCCAACATTTTATTCTCTCCTTGAAAATTTTTCCATGCCACAGACATTCTTGAAAATGGATACCCATGCATATAAGAAAAAGAAACACAATTTCTAACTTTGTCCACTGAAAAAGGCAAAGAATTAATAAGTGACAGTTTGCATTCCCTGAAGAAAAATCTAAAGATAATAAGAGGACTCAGAAGCATGCTGAATAGCAGCAGGAAGGATTAAATTTTCTAGATAATCCCCTAAACTATTCCACAGTTGACCATTTAAGTTCAGGTCCATACCTCTTTTGAGGACATAGGCAAGCCATCATGCTAGCTGCTAATGTAGACACCAGGTCCCAGAACTCTACAGGGTAAGAATCCAACTGGGGAGGGGAGAAATAGGTAAATAAGAACTATTGCTCTCTAACAGGACTGAACAACAGAAGTCAGCAGTACTGTAGAGATTCAACGGAGCACAGAGAGGGAGCACAGGGAAGTTCAGTTCTACGGCAGCGCTGAGGGCAGCAGGAGCTGGACATAGGGGCGGAGGCCTGTAGACTCAGTTACTCCGGAGGCTGAGGCAAGAGGATCGCTGGAGCCCTGGAGTTCTAATCCACCCTAGGCAACAGTGAGACTTTGTCTTTTAAAAAAATAAAAATGAAAAAGGGTTGCTGGTTATTATAATAAGTAGGACAAGTTGGATCAGACCTAAGATGGCAATAGGTACCAGAAATCGAGGACAGGTTTGGGAAGAGATGCAAACTCTGACCGGGTAAAGAGAGGACAAGAAATGTCTAGGATTCCAGTGTGTTTTCTTAAAATTACTCAAGTTTCATTAACCAAATGAATAAAATATATTTAGCTTTGTTTTTCTCTTTGTTTTGACTATTAAGAAGCTTAGAGCCAAATATTTCCAACATATGAAATATGGCAAGTACTTCAGCGCACCTGCAAGTCTACACATAATTTATTTTTCTTCTCTTGACAGAATTGTATCTTTATTTAGTAAGTCACCCAATTCTTTGAGAATAAGGCAGAAAATAAACCAACATGGCTGGTGCAGTGACTTATGTCTATAATCCTAACACTCTGGGAGGATGAGGGTCCAGGAAGTTTGATCCAAGGAGTTCAAAATCAACCCAACCAACATAGTGAGAAACCCCATCTCAACAAAAAATAGAAAAATTAACCAGATGTAGTGGTATACATCAGTAGTCTCAGGATCACGTGAGCCCAGGAGTTTGAAGTGGCAGTGAACTATGAGGATGCCACTGTACTCTAGCTGGGGCAACAGACGAAAACCTTGTCTCAAAAAAATTTTTAAAGGAAAAGAAAACAAATCAACAAAGATTGAGACAAAGCCACAGACAGCCAGTGCAAGTATCTGGTTCAAGGATATAAGCTGCAGGCTGCCTACCCAAAGCATCCTCCCCAACCTTCTTCCACCCTTGCAAAAGTCATATCCTATATCAAAAGTTGAAAAATGCTGGACTTTCACCTTCTCAGCTTCCTTCACAACTAGCAATAGCGCATGAGATCAGTTTGAGCCACTGACACTGAAACATCAGTCTCCAAAGTGAGCTTCTGGAAAGGGCTTCTCTCTGTTAACAGGGAGTTGTAAGGAAATATGCTCCTTCTCTCCTTCCTTCTGGTGGGCATGATATCTGGTGCTGCAGCAACCATTTTATAAACATGAGGGAATGAACTAAATATCAAAAGCCAAAATACTAATAATAAAGGAAGAAAGAAATACAAAAAGCCTAGATCTTTAATGACATTATTTAGCCACTGCATCACCTTTAAAACCACCTATTTCTACACCTTTTGCTACTGGACAATAGTTAAGTCCTAAAATTAAAGCCATTTATAGTTGAGTATTGTTACTTGCCAAATGCATCCTAACTGATTTTGTACCAGATCATCTTAAGGTCAGTTCACAACAGGTTGATTTTTAAATTACTGAGTTACCAGGATTATTAGCTATTAATTATTAGCTCTATATAGCAGATGATGATCAAGATGAATAAAACACAAATATATACATATATATACACACAAACATATATATATATATATATATATTATATATAAAATAGACAGAAAGAAGGTAATAAGCTAGTAAGAGCTGCTTGGAACAACTTAAGATTAAAAATAGAAAAGTATGGGCAGCACCTGTGGTTCAAAGGAGTAGAGCACTGGCCCCATATGCCGAAGGTGGCAGGTTCAAACCCAGCCCTGGCCAAAAACTGCAAAAAACAAAAAATAATAAAATAAAATAAAATAAATAAATAAATAAAAATAGAAAAGTAGAAGGGAGATAATGACACAATTTGAAAAAATATGATCAAGTGCCAGTAGGGGCACTTCTTGGAGGCAGGAAGAGAGGAAAAAGAGAGTTAATATATAGAAGTCCTTTAAGGTAGAGAAAATAAGGAAGGCTAACAATGTTATCCTAGACAAAGTCTGGGTAAAGGGTAAGAAACGTCTGTTTAGACGCATAGCTGAATTCACAATAAAGGACCTCCCCAATGGTGGAAAACCAAACAGTAACCTAAAAACCAGAGGGGAAAGTATAAGCTGATATTTCCAGGGAGCCTAAAGCTTTAGGGGATGAAGGGAGGGGATGACATGTCTGTAAAGGCACCTGTCCTTTAGGATGTAACAGAAGAAAAAGATAAAGACTTAACTAGATTCATATTTTCTTTCACACCACCTGAAAGACAATTATAGCTCTTGTATGTTTTTCAACCTGATCACCTTAACTACCGTTTGTAAGAGTAAATTCCAAAATTAAATGCCCTTTTTGTACATATTTACATATTACAAAGGGTTTCCTGGACATTTCACCAGAGGATTAAGTAAAATATGACATATAAATGATTTCCACAAAAAATACACATTGTCCAATTTTTCAGATATTAAAAGATCAACCAAGTATGCAAGTTCAGTATACAGGGGATGCCAAAAAATATGTACACATTTTAAGAGATCTTGTTGGAAGTAAAATCTATGACTCCCAAAATCTGTATGAATTGCAGATAAAATGGATGTGCACAGCATGTCTAGGTACACTTGACCAGTAACAGTGCCTTCCATTCAACTCTGAAAAGTAATACATAGATAACATCTCTTAAAATGTGGGTAAGTTGGGGGAGGGAGGCACCCTTTGTATTTGTAACCATACCAAATGCTTTCCAACCCTTAGTAATTCTTGGTAAAAATCTTATCATTAGGGTCATTATAATATTCTTCTAGTGACTAAGTTACCAGTAGTTGCATATCATCTAAGTTAATCTCATAGCCATCTAAATGACAAATTTTGGAGTCATCTCCTGTAAATAACAAGGGGAACAAGAGAAAGATGTGATGTTTAGGAAGTCATCAGTCTCAGTCAGACTGAGAGGAAGGTTTCCAATGAGAGGTTTCCAGTGTTAGAGAAAGAATCACAGCCTGCAGCAAAAAAACAAGGAAGCAAGCAAGCCAAGGGAAAAACTCCTGAAGATCTCCGCTCTTTAAGCAGTTTACCTTCACGTGCTTTCCAAATTTCTTTGGAAACTGAAGACATCACCATTTTCCCTTTGTTCACCTTCACATTTCCATACTTGCCTTATGAATCTAACAATTTCCATTCTAAACTCTGCTAAGCCACTTCCAATTCACTTCAAGAATGTCTTTTTTCAAAAAAGTCCTCTTATGCTTGGGCAATCCAAATAGCTCAAGAAATACCCATACATTTTAATAGTTTGTTATCTTCACATGGTTACAGCTGCCTCCACTGGCCTTCCCGTAATTAAGACGCAAATGTCTTAGCACAGTTCTCACATACAACACACCATCCTAAAAGCTGCTTTTAATGTTTTCCCATAACCTGTGTAGGAGACGGCTCAAGAATAAAGATTTATTCTACTAGCAAAGTCACCAAACGCAGGGGGAAATAACTTGGGGATCAAGAACCCAAGTGTGGGAGAGCTGTGCTTGGCTTGGACTCTTCCTCTCCAGCTGATACAAGGAGAAGGGCTGGGGAACCGCGTCAGTCCCAGGGGACTCGAGCACCTCCAGAGAACGCGCTCGAGCCGGCCGGGGAATAAAGCACGAGTTAGCCGAGCAGGGAGGTTCCGCGGGCGCGCTGCATTCTGGGACTCGTTTCCACAGTTACCCACGTGCATCCAACCCAACCGCGGCCCGGCGCGGCTCGGACTACAAGTCCCAGAATTCCGCGGAACCGCCTTTCCCCTTTTCACCAACGACTGCAGCCAGACCCTAAAGGAAACCCCTAAAACGCCCTCCCCGTAAGTCTGGGAGAAGTCGCGCCCCCCCAGGCGCTGCGGTGGGAGTCAGGACCGGCCCTCCCCGCAGGGAAGAAGGTCCCGAGGCACCAGCCTCCACACCTGATAAGACACAAATCAGACAACTGCGTCACAAACTGCCAAACCCACGGGCTGCCGGGGACCCTGACACCTCCCCTGCGCAAAACCCCCCACCCTGCCTTCAAGGCCCTACTCCTCCACTGCCGCCGCGGAAAACACGCAGCCGGCACCCCTGCCCTGCCTCCCGGTCCCGCTGCCCGAGCCCGCGCCAGCGCTGACCTCGCTTCCCGCCGTTCGGGGGAGGAGGGACCGCAGCCGCCGCCAACCTTAGGGCACTTCCCCCGTCCTCCACTTCAGCCCCGCCCCCTCCTTTCCCCGTACCCCGAAGCTCTGGGCTCCGACTCCAGGAACCGTGCCTAGCCGGAGGGAGGAAGCACTTCCCCGCAACACACAGTCCGGCACCCTCCCCCCAGCCTGGCGCCGGACAGAATCTGGACATGACAATCCTACCCCTACCCCAATCTCCCTTCCTCCCCAACTAGCTCTTCACCCTTACCTCATCTTCTCTACCCTTCCTCCAGTCTGCGATCCCAAATACTCCCCACCTCGTTCGCCTCTTCCTTTCAATTGCCCTACCGTCCCAACACCTGCCCCATCCTATTAACCCAACATCTTCCCCTCCCATCACTGTTACCCACCCCATTCCAATTCCCCTCCCGGCTGCAAGACTCCCCAACTATTCCATCACACCCCAATCCCTCCCACATCTAGCTCTCCCGTTACATCAGCCCTCATCCTCGTGCCTGCTCTCCAGCCCCTCTCAGCCGCTGCCCCCACTCCCCCACCCCATTGTTCCCCCCACCCCCAACATCCAGCCCTTCCCATTGTCCCCGCCCCCGCGCTCCCCTCACACTCACCCGCCTTTCTCACGGAACCGCCTGCACTGTTCAGCTCCTTGGAAATCCTCACCCCTGCGCCCCGCACACTCCTTCCCTCTCTCCCTCGCCAGTGCCACCCCCCCAGCCTTGCCAGCTAGCGCCCGCAGTTGCCTCCACCTCCATTCACCCCGGATACTCCAGTTCCGGCCCCTCATCGCACGTCCCGCCCCCCCTTCCCCCAACACTGAAATGGAGCCAGTCCCCACCCCCCTCACCTCCACCCTCCCCCTCAGGCCGGCCCCTTCCCCCCACGCCAGCCCCAGCTCCGCGCCGCCCGGCAGCGTCACCGCCCGCCCCGGCCCCGGGAGGGGAAGGGGTGGCTCTCGGGCAGGGGTTCCCGGCGCGATTCGGGACAGGAGGCGTGGGGCGGTGACTGCGGGAGCCGAGTGGCGAGTGCTGGCAGCAGCCCGGCCCGGCCCGCTCGCTCTCCGTTACTCACTGACAGCCGCAGCATCCGAGTGCATTTTCGGGCAGCTCACACCCCGCTCGCCGCCCAGGCTCCCGCGCTCGCCTCGCGGTCCCCCCACCGGCTCACCGCACCTCGACTCCGAGCTGAGGACCCGCAGTCTGGCACGCCCAGCCCGCCCAATCGCCTTCTCCATTGGTTCATCCGCGGTTGAGAGACCGCCCCCCCGCGACTCTCATTTGACAAAAGGAGTGCTGATAGCGCCGTCTAGAGCAGGCAAAGAGGCCCCGCCCCCTTGGGTCCAATGCGATTGGTCCGGGTGCCTGGTCTCTGTAACGCCCCCGGCGGAGGCCACGCTCTGGAGCAGCAGGTTGGACCTGGCTTCTGTCAGTCATCCCCGGGGGTCCGAGAGCGCGTGTAGGGGCGAAGCTAGGGAATTGGTCCACCTTGACCCTGAAACCCCGCCCTGTGGCGGGCGGGATTGGTGGAGATGGAGACCAACCGATAAAGATGGGTCGGTGTCTCAAACAAAGCATGCTAAGTGTTCCCCAAAGAACCGAGGATGGGAAGGGCAGTTAGGGCAGCCTGTTTGTCGCTGCTCGAAATAGGGAAGTTAGCCCATCCCAAGCCTGGGGCGATGCGTCCGGGTGTCCAACCGCTTGCCCCAAGCCTCAGAGTGGCTCTCTGCAGGAGTCCAGCCGGCGCCGAACTTGGACTGGGAGTTCTTTTTCCAGCTGTTCCCTACCGCAGGAAACTGGATGAAGAATTGCCGTGTCTTCATTCCTAGCAAGCCCTCTGGTGGGGAGCAAATTCCCATTTCTCATACAACAGTCCATCCTCTTCCCACTTTGGAAATTTGCTTGTTTTCCGGAGTCAGCTCCCTCGTCCCAAATGAGCTAAAGAGTCTCTGAATGTTACAGGCATTGTCCGTCATACACATCTGTGTGCTATGGACAGCGTACGGAAATCCAGGGCCACGCTCTGAGCTGCGGAGTCAGTCCGACACGTCGACAGGTCCGCGGGCAGGTCACCATCTCACAAAGGACAGCTAGCATCATCTAAGAAAACCTAAGTCATTGACGCGGGGAGGCCGTCCAGAAAACGAAACCAGCTGTTATTTGGTAGGGGGAGGAGTTAATTTGGGTGAATTCTTCTTCCTCGAAGTCAAGAATTCGCACCATTTTCACGAGTTCTGCCCTGTCTTTTCAGTGCTTGAAATCGACTCATCACCCTCACCATGTTATGATAACGGAATGATATTTGAAGATGTTAACAGAGGACCCTCCACCACCAGCAGCAACCCCAACAGCAATACACGTACACTACTTCCCTGTATCCTAAGGCCCTGCCCCAGAGGGCAGCCTCAGAGAATGGAAGACACCCCAAACCACACGACCTATCTCTGGACTCTGAGAAAGGTGATTCCTTCTTGGGCAGCTCTAATGAGATTGTCTGCTCTCACCCTGAGCAGGCAAGCTGCTCCTGCATTCTTTACACCACTTATTTTTCAGCTCAATCTATATCTAGAAAATAAATTATATGTCATTGTATACAAGTTTCTGACCTTTTGTGCATAATGTTTGTATGAGGTTTTGTTTGTTTTACTGTTTATTATGGTACTTCAAGGATTGAGACACTTGTTATTTTGCACAGAAAACCTCTACATTAAAATAAGCCCATAATTAATTTGTTTTAGCTAGCCATTGCCATATTATTTGCAGCAAACTTTATAATAATGTATACAGCTGGGTGTGGTGGCTCATGCCTATAATCCTAGCATTCTGGGAGGATGAAGTGGGTGGATTGCTTGAGATCAGGAGTTCAAGACCAGCCTAAGCAAGTGCGAGACCTCATCTCTACTGAAAATAGAAAAACCAGCCAGAATTTGTGTTGGGTGCCTGTAGTCCCAGCTACTCTAGAGGCTGAGGTAAGAGGATCTCTTGAGTCCAAGAGTATGGGGTTGCTGTGAGCTGTGAAGCCATGGCACTCTACCCAGGTCAAGAAAGTCAGACTCTATCTCAAAACAAAACAAAACAAAACAAAACAACAGCAACTATATACAGGGTGGACATAAAGTTTGTGTGCCATTTACCATGTTCAACTATTTTAAATTGCACATGAACTTTATGTCCACCCTGTATATATATTATAATGTATATGATGACTAAGCTATATGAAGGACCTGCCAGCTGCTTTGTCCCTAGCTTCCAGCACTCCCCTAACATATCCATGGGATACATGAAAACTTATAGATGTACAACCTCTATTATTCCTCACCATTGCTTTCAGTTGGGCCACTATGATTATTTTCAAGTAAAACACAGACTTAGGGAGTAATATACCCAGCTGTTTCTAGTGAGTTAGCTACAGCATGACGATTGAGAGGCAAAGCTCACTCTTAGTCTGTGAGCCTCATGGCCCCAAATATCTTCTGAATAATAAAACAGGTATAGAAAAATGACTACATAATGTTCGACAAGTACTACCTGGTCATTTTAATAATCCACACGATTATAAACCTTTGAGGTCAGGAAGATCATTGTATTTATCTTCTTATTTCCCCAGCACCTATGCTTTCAAATATAGTAGTGGGAACTGGTAAATGGTTCCTTAAAGTGAACTGAATGTTGACTATATGTGACATTTTAGATCTAGAAGGAACTTTGGCAATTATCAAACCTACCTTCCTTATTTTAAGAATATGAGACTTGAGGTTCAAAGGAGTTAAGTGTCTGTCTAATCTGAATCACTTGGCTAGTTAATAGCAAAACAGTATTTAAACTCAAGTTTCCCAACTCTACTTCAGGTCTTTTCCCTGCACTATACTATCCAATATTAACACTTCAAATTCCCAGAATGAATAAACTACTCTCCCTTCCCACTTGGAAGTTATTATACCAATATAGGGCAAATTCTATACTCCACAGTTGGAATATTGCCCTTTTTTATGAAATTCAGTATAATACAACATTTCAATTTTTTTCTTATTGGTAGCATTCCAAAAGAATATGATTCCTGTGGAGATGATGTTTGCTCAGATATAATAATGTCATAGTTCTGTGCATTGATATTCAAATCTCTGGAGAAAAATTAATTTAGTGTCTTGGGACTGTGATGGGTAGAGATAGTTGAGGAGGCAGACTTAATGCCATTTCATTTCACCTGGTTACTGCTTTAAGGTAATAGAAAAGCAAATTACCTCATGTTAATGATGCTTAATTTAACTGGAATTTTTTCTATTTCATTAATTGTACATTATTAATTTTAATCCAATATATTTCAAAATACCTTAAGCCTAGGTTAGAATTTGATGTGGAAAAGTCTAGTAAGCTCTTCAATAACATTTCATGCTTTCTCCCAGATTCCACAAACCCCATCATATCATGCTTGTTTTGCATGAGTTGGGGTTGGGGGTACAGAATAAAGAACAGCATGGTCCTCAAGGCTGAAATGAAGTTGGGCTGCTCAGACAGAAAAATATTACCCTGATTGGAGGAGAATAAGCAAGAACACATGGCAGGGAGGAATTAATTTGGCCTTAGATTACAGTAAGAGAGTTTGTGGCCCTCTTCTAGTTATAAAAAGTCAGGCTAAGTGGGTTTCCAGGATATGGAAATGAAAATAAACCCAAAAAAATAAATAAATAAAAAGTAAATGTATCCATAGAGGACAGACTAATTTATTTTTTCAAATTCAGCCAACTGAAAATTTGCCGTCCCAAATGATAACTAACAACTTGACAGATCCTACTCTTAATAGTGCCGTGCTAGTAAACTCGGCTGCCTAGACACACAGCAGCCCAGTAGGGTACTAATACTCTGCCCTATTTACAGATAACTGAGGTTTACAGGGCTTCAGTCACTTTCTCCCCAGCTAATAAGTAAAAGTGCCCCTAAGTAGCCAGACTGTCTGTGTAGATGTTCCTGGACTGAGCTCAGTTCCTTCCCTTTTTAATCAGACTGACACATGCCCCTAAGTGCCTCAGAGATTACTCATAAGGATACAGTCATTTAGATGTGATGTGGCTTTTAAAAGATAGCAAAACCAGGCCCCTTTCTAGGGATGAACATCTAGCCACGTGGGCTGCCCTTGTGGATATATAAAGTAGAACCTCTGTAAGCTGACCACCCAAGGGACTGTAGCAAACTGGTCAACATACAGAGGTGGTCAACATAAGGAACTAGGCCTCTGTACTGATATGTACATGTGATGCATATCCAGTCTATGAAAATTGGGTCAACTTAAGGGAGAGGTCCATGTAGGGAGATGGTCAACTGTGGAGGTTCTACTGTATTATGAAAAATATAAGTCAGAAAGCTTATTTCCAAGTTACTAAATTCTTATCTATTTTACCTTTTTGACCTTACTTCAACAGCAACTCTCTACTGTATATTCTTATAAGATTATTAATGAGATTATTTATCCAGAGTTACCACTTGAGGCTCTGCTGAATATCATTCTCTGCTTTGGTGTATCACTGAGAACAGAAAAGTGCAGTCCTGCTGGAATTAACATTTGAACCAATGAGGGTGGTGTTACTGGGTTTTAAGCTTAATGACAAAGAATGTTGCTGTAACATACATTGTTTTTTACATACATACATAAAACAGTTTTACAATGAGCCACTTGCCAAATGCTACTATTGGTTTCATTTGCAAAACCTGCATACAGTCAGGTCTCAATCATCAGGTTAACGAAAAGATCCTAGAGGTAGACATTATCCTCCCTGTGCTGAGGAAGACGTCCTCTCCTCACACTGGTTGTCACTGACAAGCTGAAAAGATGACATTGTTTGCCTTCTATCATCCTTTACTATACTTTTTCTTCTATCAGCTTTTTTTCCCCCTATTTTACCCTAGAGGTCAGAAAACTGAATTTTAAACACAAGCAAGTGACCTCTTTATAATTAGTACTTTATATAGAATTGACATGCCTCTATAACGTAGGTTTATGGGTATTCAAGGGACTTCTGCTTTTCTCATAACATGTATCCCCCAAAATAAAAAACGTTAACAGATGAAATTAACATGAATCTTCTGGAATCAGCTCTTCTCTGGGCTTTTTAGCCTTGGAAGCACTTTTGCCGTTTTTCTCCAGAAGCAGAACACAGTCTTTCTGGAGCCAGATGGTATGGATTAAAATCCCACTGGCTCCACCACTTAAGAAGAAATTATATCTCTATGCCTCGGTTTCCTCATCTGCCAAACAGCAAACAATAATAGGCTCTACCTCATAGGGATATTGTGAGGATTAAATAAATGAGTATAAATAAAGCACTTAAAAGCGCCTGGCATATAGTAATAATGCCCCATAAACAATGCTGTTGGGTGGAGGTTGTCAGCCTTTACAGTTCCATCGCATTCCTGAATAAACCCTTCTCCATCACATCCCGCGTGTCACCCCGAATCTTTCTTTGCCTCTAAGCTAGTGCCTGGCTCTACAGTCACTGTGTTTTGTTAGCTGGCTTCCTCCCTCCCTGGCTTTTAGAACTTACAGTGAATGTTGAGTTCGGATGCAAAAGCATCTTTCATCAGGACATGCCACCAATGTGAAAGTCACCTGGCTCGAAGCAGAAATGTGAGAACTTACACAGTAAAAATGAGTATCCAGTATCAAGGGCATGTTGTTCAAACTCTTTGAAAACTAGTTTAATGCATATTGATTGATACTAGTAGTTTAAATGAATAGGAAATGTGAATACAAAAAAGATGGTATCCCCAAAAAAGTAAACAGACTGTAGTGAGTAGGTTCCCATAATGAATAGTTTCTATTCCTTGTACTTGGGAGTGATATTACCCTTCCCTGAGAGCCATAGTTGGTAGTATAAAACATTTTTAACCTACTATACCAGAGGTGAAGAAAAATATCTTCAAGTGTTATCCTTAAGATCCAGACCCTACCACTTAACAAACCTTGAACAATGCATTAAATTTATTTGGATGTCAGATCCTTCATCTGTAAAAATGAGAATAATATCTTCAAGGGGTGAATAAAGGACTAAACAAGACAAACATGTCAAAGCATTTTTCAAAGAGAAGGAAGTAGGACTGAATGCAGAGACACCAATTATGTGTTATCTGCAGGTTTCCCTGTGAACCTAATACAATCCTGTGCAGCACAGTTGGCTAATTTTCCTGCTTAGGGACAATTTCAAGTGAAAATGAGACGATACTTTTAAATTTTCCAGAAAATCCTGGTATTTTTATATAGCAGCCATCTTAAAAAGATTTCTCAGAAGAGATAAGAATTTTTCATTTATACTTATATTTGACATCTACATTTCAATTTTAATTTCTCTTAGCAATAACTTCATTTCATTTATTTTAAAAATTATTTCAAACTTTCAGTATTTCTCAACACACAACTATCAGGGTAGCATTTAATAAGCCTTTTTGCTCCTCTTTCCCCCCAACATAGTCATGAGATGCTTCAACTCACTCTTTTCCTTTTTATTCAGGACCTTTTATTTTATGGAAATCACACCTGCCTGGGGAATTCACAGAGTATTTGAATAAAAATGTATTCATTCATTACCACATGTTCTTTGCTGAATTGGGTATTTTCACCTTACTCCGCATTGAGTTAATCAAGTCCTAATGATGCCGCATTAAATTCAATCTCGCAAGGTATAATTTTCCAATTGAATCTAAACAATGCATGACCTTTATGGTGACTTCCATAAATGTAGCTTTTCTTCAGTTACTCCAGCTAGCAGCGGATGGACAGAAAGAATAACCATTTTACTTGGACAATGGCTTCTGTGTGTTGTCAGGCTCCTCATTCCTCCTTGCCTTCTCTAGCCTGCTTCCATGAATACAGTAGCTTTTTACCATCCCTCTCAGGGCAGTACAGGAGACCCCATCCATCTCCAGATGTCGGTGGCTGCACGGCAGCCGAGCATCTCATTATGGCAAAGTGAAGCATTGTGGGAAAGTGGATGGGGAAGGCAGACAGCAGCAGGGGATGGGGGAGGGAAGAGGAGGACAGGAGCTGTGCAAAATATATGCTCACTTCTGGGTGATGCTAACGTGTTATGGAAGTAAGAGCTTCCTGTTTTAGAAGAGCAGGTAGCTGTCCAGATCTTACAGCAGAGGTAGCTGCCTTGACCACCTCTTACAAACCTCACACCAGAACCCCCAACTGAAGCTACCACAGGAGCCATGCTGGTGAGAGGAAAGCAATGAGCCTAAGCATTAAAAGGGTCTATCATTCCAAAAAGGGAAAGGAAAAGAATTTTGAGACACACACGTATGTTTGCACGCAGGCATGCACACCCAAACACACAGGCGCACAAATCACTCCTTTACCCAGCTGAAAAATATATCTTCCAACTAAGCTGATTGCTTACATTTTACTTTGTTGTACTACCTTAGCCAAGATAGGTTAAAGAAATACATTTAACATTTGGAGGGGAGGGTCCCAGACCATTTTAAGAATCATTGAAAAATGAAAATTTTCCACCCCTGAAATTAAGAGTTCTTAGATTAGACCTTTATTGGAGGTAACAGGTATTTTCTTTTTTAAATCCAGGGGCTTTAGGGAACAGTCAGTGGCTCTCAGCACCTTAGTTAGTGAGGGATTAGTCCCACCCCGTTAGCTTTCCTCCTGAGTCTGGCTGGCATCTGAGCTTGCACTCCAGTGATGGGACTTTAGCTACCAGACTGGCCAGTGACAGGAGTGGAAGTGTGGCCCGGGGGGGGGGGGGGGGGTGGGGGCACCATATAATGGCGGTATTTGGTTGTTGGGCGGGGGGCAAGATATATTTGGACTTGGTAATAATTTTACAAAAGCCTTTTAGTCGTGATAC
>CAUYPK010081965.1:0-15540 GCA_963574355.1 Loris lydekkerianus
ATTGGTGGGATTACACCTGCAGTGCATCTTACAAGAGTATATGTGAAATTTGGTAGATGTGGAATGTAGATGTCTTGGCACAATAACTGGGAGAATGCCAGGAAGGCTGTGTTGACCAGTGGGATGAAAATGTGTCAAATGATCTATGAAACTAGCGTATGATGCCCCATGATCATATCAATGTACACAGCTATGATTTAATTTTAAAAAATCTTATTCATCAATTAAGGCCAGCTGAAAAGCCTTCTCTAAGTAGTAGTGTCCCTGGGTGTTCTCTCTCTGTCTTCCCACTGTGACTGCAGAATTATTAACTTTGCATTTCTGTTTCCAGCACCTAGATGCGCTTCTGTTACAGCAACTCTCACAATACATTATTATCTGTGAACATGTACATATGCTACCCACCTCTAAGCCTACTTTCCAGCAGAAACATAATTCTTAATTTTTCCTGTACTCAGAGGCTAGCCCATTACATGGCATAGTTTGGTGAACAGAATTGAATAGAAGAAACACATAAGAGATGAACTTTCTTTTCCCAGAGATGATATCCGTCCCAGAGAATATAGAAATATCTTTGTAAGACCAATAATAAGCTTAATGGTACTTAATATCAATTATGTTCAATCTTCAATTTCAGAAATAGCTTCAGATTTAGGGTTTTTTTTTCCACCAATGGCAGTTAAACAAAGATATTAAAGGAAATTTTATTGCAGCAATTGCTCAACTTGAAACAGGTTTGAGAACAAATCTGATTTAAATACATGCCATTTACTTCTATTTACCTATAAGATGTTTAAAATGGAACACTTTGGGACAGAATTATAAAAGTCTCCATCTTCAATTGTGAATTGTGAGGAAGTCTTTTTTACAGCTTTTCAAACATTGTGCTGTAGTTGGTTATTCACAAGTTCAAATTATCGTAGATTGTTCCACCATCATAGATTGCTAACTGTAACACTTATTCAAATGAACCTATCCGCTGTGGAGAGTGCTGGTTCCAACGGATGGGCTGCAGACTCCCACGAGATGGTGCAAACCAGGACAATTCTCCTGGGACCTGGTCTGCACCCCTCCACGTTCCCAGAGTGATTGGCAGCAACCTGGGTCCCCAGTTGATGAGAAAAGCTATAGCTCCTCCACTGGATTGTTTTTTTGTTTTGTTTTGTTTTTTCCAACTGCCTGTGGCTACGAAGATCTTTAAAATCCCAATATCCAGTCAGTGAAGTTATGAAGAAATTAGCATTTCCATGACATTTTGATGAGCTTTGGTAGAGTAAAATAATGAGGCTAGTCTGGAAAGCCAACCTAAGAAAATACCAGGGCCATCCGGAAAGTATTCAGCCACATATGTCCCTGTTTTTTCACTGTATGCAGCTGGATACTTTCTGGACAGCCCTTGTATATCAAGGGCCTTTTAAATGCCCAGACTATTTCTACTGCATTTCATCTCTAAAAACATTCCCACGAAGCTCTCCATGAGGCTGTTTCTAACTAACCTCTGAGTCCTTGCTGTGTGGGCTACACTTACACTTGTTTGTGCCATTTGCTTTCCAGACAGTAACTTCATCTTCCATTTTTACCCAAAAGATCTTGAAGCAACGCTTGCTATTTGAACAGCAGGCATGGCTGCTTTTCTGCTGGAGTCAGTTTTCCCGTCACTTGCATGGTTATGTGAGTATTAGTCATTACTTAAATATCTTGGTCGTATTTTCTGGTACTTTTAAAATAATGAATTCTGTTTTGTGTGATTTGTAGCAGTAAACATAAAACCAAGTTTGATTTCAGAAAAAAATCCAATCAAGTTGTTCAGCTGAGAGAGTTTGGGGGGGAAAGAAAAGAACTAGACTTGAAAACTGGCCATAATTACTTACGTCATACATACATATATAGTCCTTTGTTCAAAGGAAATCTTACACATAGGTGGAAATAAATTTTAAGAAAAAAGCAGAGCATCTGTGATGAGAAGAGAAGTCTAGAGACCCCAGACGCCTTGTGAGTCTCCCCTTACCTCCTCCACAGCTGCTTGGCCTCCCCTGGATACAGTATGAGAATCATTGTTTTATTGTCTATAAGCTCTCCACTGAGCATTGACACATCTTGCTTTTGGCTCTCTATGTTTAGATACACAGAGCTTCCATCCCAAACAGCACTTCTCATATAGAGACCAAGGGGAGTCATAAATGACATCTTTCATTGTGGGCCACTTTTATTTTCCATTATTTGAATTCTTAAACAAAATGCTTTTTCCCTTTATGCACAGTTGCACTCTCTTTAGCAAGTCTTCTGAGATGTTCATTCTCCTTTCTAGGTCATGAGAAAAAGAGGATAGAGCAGGGCAAAGATCTATGGGGTGGGAAGGTCAGCATGGAAGTTCTGGCTTTGCTTTTATTACCCTGGGACCTTAACTACAAGCATCCAGCTCCTGAAGTATTACATGGAATCAGCAATACCCACCTCACAGGGATGATGTTTGCTGAGTAAATGAAATCATATAGAGAGGCCTCCATAGAAGTACATTTCTGCTGCTCACAGTGATCATAAAGCTGGGGGATTTGGCCATAGGGGGTGGCCACAGCTGTAAGACTTCACCTAACAGCCATTGCTTTTACCACCACAGACTGATTATCTTTTAAGAGACAAGATACCCGGCGTTAACCCTCCCTGATTTCCTGAAGGAATTGGCTTCCCTGAGAATCCAGGGCCAGTTCAGGATCCCTAAAACTGGTCCCTA
This sequence comes from Loris lydekkerianus, assembly GCA_963574355.1. NCBI lineage: Eukaryota > Metazoa > Chordata > Mammalia > Primates > Lorisidae > Loris > Loris lydekkerianus. The sequence goes on from CAUYPK010081965.1 coordinate 2,732, forward strand.
AATGTATCCCTCAAGAGTTCTGAATTCAAATTGTGAACTGGCATTGATCATTCAAGCGTCCCTCCGTTCTTAGGACATTTACCCAGCCTCAAATCTTCCCCCTTTTTATCCTAATATGAAAGCCTACCTATCCTTTCTCTGTTCTCTTCAGGGTACCCTAATGTTGCCTAATTAATGAAGAATCCATCTATAAAAAATGTAGTTGGCTTATGTATCTCATTGTTGCCCTCTTGTTATTTCTGTCTTCAGATCAGCCTTTCTCAGCATCACATCACTTGTCCACTCAAAAGCCTTCCATTTCCTCCTGCTTTAATTCCAGTTCTAACGTTCTTGATGTCATGGCCAACTCTGAACTATCCAAAAGTAGTTTCCACCGCTCCCGGTGGGTTCCTGCCATTCAAGTCTCCACCTACCAACACGGCAAGCTTCTGGAGTGTCTTCTCTGCTTCTGCTCACTCTCGAAAATCATCCCCTCCCTCAATGCCTAATCCTCAGACCCTGAAACCTTCCTCCTGCTCCAGGCCTGCTAGTCCCCTTCTCCCCAAACTGTCTACACTTCCTGGAAACAATAACACATAGTTCAGTTCTTAATTAACTACTGCCTGTCTTTATTGTTTTGTTTTACTGTTACCTGGCTTCTTTCTCCAGGTACATTAGAAACTCTTGGACATGTGTTGCTGTCTCTCATCCTTCCGAGCATGTAGGAGGAAATGTTAGTGATCTATGTGGCTTTCCATATCTTGTATGCCATCATAAAAGTCATAACAACCACATCATTGGAGGACATTGCAAGCTGGTAGGTAAAGTTTGGGGTAAGAACAACCCCGTGCCCTCAAGTTCTTCCATGTAGGCAATGTTCTCTTCCTTCCAAGTAGAGGTCAGCCCTGGGCACAAACTGACAGATTTTGGCTCTAAAAATCCCCATGAATTAACTAACTGCTACATTCCACTGGAAGTTTCCTGGAAGAGGTAAGACTTGCTTGACTGACATACAATAAGGACTCAGCTATCTAGAATACATGAGTAACAAATGAGTCTCTGTACTTACATTTCTAGGTAAATAAAAATTTACTCCTAAATTTAAAGCATCATCACCTTTTCAATTTTAACCATTTGATGGAAATGGGCACTAGATTCTCAAATGCATAATGTATTTCTGTTTTCTTAAATTTCTGACATGTGGTTGACTTAACAACAGAACAGCATTTCTCAGACTTCCTACAACTTCTTCTACCAGCAGAGAAGAGTTAACGGCTGCCTCCAAGAGAATAGTTACGAAATGCCTCATTGTTATCGTAGGATATTACCTAAATTTTATACACTGTACTATATATTTGTTTAAGAATGGAGCTAATTATTTAAATCAGTGGTTTTCTAACATGGATTTGTAGATTTGATGACGTTTTCACTTTGCCAAAATTTGACTTCTTTTGAGAAGTTAATGTCTCTTCTATTTGGTTAATATTAGCTTAGCTCTCCTATATGAAATTATGGTAATAAATGCCCTTACTTGACCAGAAAACATGGTGCAACCCCTTTTATTTTACTAGTCCATAGTAAATTTAAAAACCTAGACTTGCTATTTTAGTTTATCATAAAGTTTTTTTTATTAATTTCCAGAAAGACGTTCCAATGAGTCCCACATTTCCTATACCCCATAGCAGTCTGCCTTGTGCCCCCAAAGTATCCATCTTTCTGAATCTCCACTGTGAGGCCATGCTCCGAGGCAGCAATGCTCTCAGGGCAGCAGACGTCCATGGTGTTTCTGGATCCACACAGAGAATCCCAGACGATTGTACCAGCCACATCTTCCCATCCACTTTCCAGCCATTGGCTGTCCCCGTACTTCCTTTCATGTGCCTGCTGTGACAGCCTTTATCTCACTTCTCACATTCCTTCTTATACTTTCTCATGATGAGGAAACAAGCTCACCAAAGATTTGAATAAGTATGCCTGAGTGAGTGTCTGAAGAATCTCCTAGGAGTAAATGCCTGAGCGCTTGTGTACAGACATTATATCTATTTTGGCCATTGATTGTTTCTGTTTTTCTCTCTTCTGCATTCTTTGCCATGTTACAGATAAGTGAGGTTTCTGGCAGACAAATATTAACTAGATGAATTATTACTGTGTGCTCAACTTAGTAAGATAAACAATGAATTTTCCACTTGAATTAAGAAGTGCTATAAGAAATGGTGGTATTTTATAGGGAAAAAATTGTGATGTTATCTATTACTGATTAAAAAATAAGAATAATAATAATCAGCCCCCAAACTCAGCAGCATGCAGCAATAAATATTCATTCTTATGCCCAGAGGTCTGCGGTCAGTGAGGATTCAACTCACCTAAGCTGGACTAGGTAGGCAACTCTGTTTCAGGTCATGGGTCTGCCTGAACATGACTCATTGCTGCAGGCTGGGCTCGAACATGTTCCATCTGGGATCCAGGCTAAAAGGACAGTGGATACCTGAGGAAGCTCTTTTCACCAGCGTGCCCAACAGGGGAAGCCCATCCATTTCGATGAATTTCAAGCCTCTGCCATGACATGTCTGCTGAAGTCCCATTGGTCAAAGCAAGTCACATGACAAAGCCCCAAAGTCAAAGGGCAGGAGAGTATTCTTCTCCCACCATGAGGCCATGGTAGAGATGTGGAGGCATAATATCCCTACAGGAGAGTGGAGAATAGTGAGAAATTCAATCTACCACAGGCTGGATAACTTCTGACCACAGCCACTAATCACAATAGACTTCCTAGAAAAAAAGAGAAAATCAGCTTCAAGGCAATTTTCTGAAAGTGGAAGGAAGATAGCTTGCTAGATATGAAGTGAGAGCTTTCAATCATGATTTATTGAATAAAGGATATTATGAAAGAAATGGAAAGTAGTGCTTCCGAATGTGGCAGTTGCATCAGGATGCATGTAAAACCAAGCTTGCTATAGGCTGGTTTTATAAGTGATAATTGATTGCAAATTATATTGACAGTTATTGAACATAATTATTCACCACGGGAACCATCCTTAATCAATTAATCAGGGCACAATTCAACTTCACTTGCACGTGGCAACAACCAATTTTTTTTGTTTGCCTTTTTTCCTTTACCTACTTTGTTTGCTGTTGTTGAAACATTTTAACAAATTAATTAGATGTTAATTTTTAGCAATAAATGAAACCCTTAAGGTGCTCAAATCGTAAACTCCACAACAAAACCTGTTTATTCCCAAACATTTCCCTCAGACTCTGAACAAACACAGATCCTTCCTCAAGGATGGTATCCGAGGAATGGTTCTAAGACCCTCCTCCCTGGTCTCCGTTAGGAGAGACATCTCTACAGGTCTAGCTCTGTTTTATTCTAATTTAATCAAATACTTAAATAAGCACATTTAAATGAGGGTTTTTTAATTTTCAGATGATCAAAATAGGGAAAAAACAAATAACATGTTACGCATAGATTCAAACTTTTGGACAGGTGAAATGCTTACAAGATAAAATAGAGAGAAAAGGAAGGCCATGTTTTTAATGGTCTTACCCAGTCAAATCCCCAAACAAGACTGAGGAGATAAAGCCACACACATGAAAGGGATCCCAGCTGTTTCAGTTTACATCATATAATAGAAATTAACAGAGAAATGCAACTTCAAAAACACTGCTGGGTACTTGGGCCATGTGAATTATCAGTAGTGCCCAAAATAAGAAATGTAATGATTCCAGCATCATCTGTCCTTGTCAGACTCCAGAGAAAGTAGCATCATTTTTTTTAACCAGCATTAGTGTTTACAAGAAAAATTAAAACACGGAACTGTATATACAGAAGATTGTGATTAAGATTGAGAAGAATTTTGACAACGGATCATATGAAAAATGACGGAAAAAGAAGCCATGTTATCTGAAGAAGGGAGAAGTCAGGAGAGACATGAGAGTTCTCTTTAAATAGTTATGGAATTGGTCTGAGGGAAAGGGATAAAGATGGATTCTGAGCAGCAACTGCAGAAATCGAAAGAGAATTGCTTGACTAAAGCTTTAGGAAGTGGGCTTTCATCTTAATAGAAATCTTAAGACAACTCCTGCCCCATCACTTGTCTCACGGAAGTGGCCCCTGATTACAGTTACTCTGTGACCTAACGCCATGTCAGCCCCATGATTCTATGACTCTGCACAGGAAGAACAGATGTGTCAAATTTGTTCGCACACTGAAATTTTTAAGTTCTCTCTTCAATTGAAAAATCAAGTACATCTTTGCAAAATAAAAAATAGGATTTTTATTATAGCAGTACAAACATTTTATGCTATTCTTTATAGTTTCAAAACTATGAATATCCAATCAAACTTCATAATTGCTTTCATAAATGCCTAATGAAACTATAAATATTATTAAATATATCCATGTACAATAAGAAATGGAAACATCTGGATGAAAAATGGGAAATTTAGACAAGCAGCTGGATATTTTACCTACACAATGCTAGACACCAAGATATTCAGAAACATCAAATGGCTGATGGAATTTTGGCTTTTCATTTGGATATTTGACTCTATCTTCTGCTTTATTTCAAATTATTTTTTGGCTTTCACCATTTCTCTACATTTAATAAGAATACTTTATGCACTCCTCCTCCAGAATAGCCATTCTTCAGTCACAGAAAATGCATTGCTTTTCCTTCCCCTGCTCTGATCTCGTCCCCTTTACTTTATGCCACTGGAATATCAGAAATGCAAAAGGAATCAAGACGGGGGCTTGTGGCTTTTGTGATAGCTCACGTTCCCTCCTCCAACCTCACCTTTACAGCTTTGTTGACTATTAGAACATTCAACCATCATTCTCCAGTCTGGCTTTAGAGGCCTCCACTGTGAAATGTTCCTCAAACAATTCCTCTCCACCCTATTTCTCCCTTAGATAGCAGTGATCTGTTTCTAATTCAGGATCTCCCCTGACCTCAGTTTCCAAGGTACCATCTCCCTTGATTTGCCTGGTGGACTCTGTCTTCATCGTGCTAACAGTCAAAATAACAAAAATACTAGTTCTAACTTGATGAGCACTAAATTATGTTCAAGCGTTGCTTTAAGTGGTTTACTTGAATTCACTCATTTAATCTTCCTAACAACATGGCAAAGCAGGTACTATCATTATCCCCATTTACAGATGAGAAAATTAAGGCAAGTAAACTTAATAACGTGCCCAAATTCTCATAGGCATAGCACCCCAGACCTCCAATACAAATCTTAATTTTCTTACTTCAGAGCTTCTCTCTGAACTATGCTATACTGCCTGTCTAGTCAGTTTACTCATATTTGCAAACATTTTTCCAAAATTCAAGTATTTTCAAATGCAAAGAAAATGGTTGTAATAAATTCTTTCCATGTTTCAAGTGGTATCTGAAACCCTCCCTCATTCTAGTACCCTGCACATACTTGATATAAGGAAGATGACAATTTTTCCCTGAAAAATTCTAACAACTGCCTTCCAAGTGCTTGTCCATCACTTGTTTTCACTGTTCTCAGTATAATATAAATGCAGCATGTAATCTTGTACCAGTTAGGAATTTTGACTTGTTTTATAAAAGTTAATCCACATGGATGAAATATTTCATTCATTCATTCAACAATATTTATTAAACCATTCTAAGTACTAGTGAAACAAAAAAATTCTTCTCTCACAGAGAATATGTTCTTGTGGGAGAGACATAATAAATAAAATAAATATTTAAATGATATTTATGTCTCTCCTACAAGATCTAAAGTAGATGAGCATCCAGGGAAGGCATCACAAAAAACATGACTTCAAGTGAAGGCCTGCAGTAGGAGGGCTGTAGCCATGAAGCTGTATGGGAAAGAAGCAGTCATGGCAGAAGGGGCAGCCTAAATTTGGAGCATGCCTGATATGTTCCAGAAATACCAGGAAGCCAGTATGGCTAGAGGAGAGAAACTGAGGCAGGAGTGGGAATGGAGACGAGGAGGACGGAGGTGAAAACAGATGATATGATCATACAGGTAGGGAAGTTGGGGTGGAGGATGTCTAGATCATGAAGAACTTTTGGGCTCTTGTATAGAGTTTGGCTTTTAAGAATGAGCTGAGAAGCTAGTGGAGGGTTTGGAGCAGAAGAGTGACAAGGTCTGAACAGGATCCCCTGACTACAGGTTGGGAGGAGTCAGCAGCATGGCAGGAGCAGGAGACAAGAGGCCAGATAGAGGTTATCACAGTGGTTCAGAAGAGAGATGCTTCAGTAGCTTGAATGGGGGACAGCATTAAGAGAGATAAGAATAGATAGAATTCTATTTTGGAGGTAGAACCAACAGAATTTGCTGACAGACAGAGGGTACGAAGGAAAAGAGAGGAGTCAAGAAAGATGATGAGATTTTTGGTCTGGAAAGATAGAAGAGAGTTGATTAAAAACTTGAAGAGAGAAGACTCAGCTACACATATTCACTTAATACATAATGGATATAAATTTTAAAATAGTAAAATGAATTGAAATTCCTCTGGAAACTGTTAAGTATGTGTAAAGCAAAAACAGGATAATAGGAAGGTGTGTTATTAAAATATAGGATAGTTCTCCATTTAAATATGACATTGATAGTCCTGTGTACCCAGTAAGTTTTTAAAAGGTATAATTCTTTCTACAGTGATGCTCAAATACCAGATAGTGAACACAGCATTAAATATTTGCCAGAAAATCTGATAGTCAGATTTTGATATTTATTAAGAACTTTTCATATTGAGTTTAATTAAGGATTTGATTATGAATTCTACCTTGAAGGCATGATTACTACTTATCTCTTCACTCTTGGGCCAAAGAGAATTACAGATGCTGAATATCTCTCCACTGCATCCATGAAATAGTCATTAGTTTGAAAAGGCATCTCTTTTCTCAGTGCTGAAAATTGCCTAGACAAATTTAACTCATTCAGCTTTTATGGTACTCTTGTAAGGAAGACTGGATGTATTTTTAATATTATAACCAAGAAGATAAATGGACCATCACAACTAATTTCCTGATAAATATACAATTGTCTTTTATTACCCTTTTATTATCACATATTAGTCTTTTATTCCTGTTAATACTGTGAAATATGGCAGGGAAATAATGCTGCTTTTTTTAGAGGGCATGCATAAAATTCACTACTCACCTCCATTACTTAACTCAGCATCTTCTTTTCCTAGCTTTCCCATTTCCAGCAAGTCAATGGAAAAACGTCACCACAAATTGGGGGACTCACTCTTTAAGGAACCTATTGTTAGCTAAATATCTTGGGTATCATAAAGAGCCAGAAGGTTATGGCAACCCATTTTAGCTCTTAGGAACTTTTGAAACACACTGGTAATTGCATGAGAAGTCATATGGCTCTTCAGCAAAGAAGGAACTCAGGGACATCACCGTTGTCTCTCTCCTAATGAATTAAAAAGCTAGAATATGATGAACTTGAAACCAGTGGCAGTCCCACAATCCCTTAAAAAGTAATGGTGCAAAACTCTCAGAAGATGAGCCACACAGAAATGTCTGATTGCTCAGACCGCTGATTATGTCTGGGGGTTTGATTCCCCTGCCTGGGACTTTACTTGAAGAGGTGGCAAGATGTAGAGGTCCTTTTCAGGGACCTGTAACTCTGGCATTCTCTCGAACTCTTCACTCTGTTCCTCAGCCCAAAGAAAGTTTTTATTTTCCCGCTTTAACAGGAGGATATGGGAGATTGGGGAAGCCCAGAACCTCACTTGATCAATATCTTTCCACAACTATCATGTATACAAAGATTTGACCTTGAGTTCATTTGGCTTGTACATGGTCTTCCCAACTATGTATATCATTTCTTGCTTCATTTGCTGGAGAATTAATGCTTCCCCATTAGCTGTCTAATAAGTTAGATATCCACTCCCATTTCTTTCTTCCACCTGAAGTCCTCAATATAAAAATATTCATTTTTCAGGAAGGAAAAAAAGGCAATATTATTTCATCCATCACCAGTGTCAAAATACAACATGAAAGTTTTTATTTCTAGTTAAAATAAATAAATATGAAGGGAAGGCTGTTTTCTCTGATCTTTCTCTGACATGACTCTTAAAATCCTCTGGTTCTGCACTCCCTTCTCTCTACTTACCCATGGGTTGTATCATATATTAGTGACATATCCCCTTTATTTTAGACAATGTCAGTCATGATGGCAACCCTAGGTAACCAGTTTCTCCAGAGCGATAGCCTAGTTTTAATCTTCACTACTTTCTCAGTATTCCTGCTGAGAGCTATCACATATTCAGATAGTTTTTGCAAACTCCACATTAGTGATTTGTTTCTATAACATGCCTTTCAAAAAGACAGCCTCATCACAATACTGGAAATAACTATGTTTTCAGATGTTTCTCTAATTGTTTCGCATATAATAATAAATATAATTATAAGAAGAAGAAGAAATTGTGGAGTGTCCATTTTGTGTATTAAAATTAGTGGAATCAGTTTTCCTACTAATATTCCTCTATGAGAATCACATTCAGAACTTACAAACTGCAAATGTTTACTTGTATTAAAGGAGGATAGGTAGCTTACTAAATGCACTTAATACCAGGAATAAATATGAATTTGTGAAAGAGAATTGATTTAGTGTCAATCATGTGTCATTGTTCTAAAAGTAAACTACAGAGCTTTTCCCAAAATGTATTTAAATAGAGTAAAGCACTCCCCCCTTCTCTCTTTCCTGAACTGAAGCAATTCCCCCACGTTGGGCTCCCAGAGTGCATAGTCATGAGCTGTGGCACAGCCCAAAGATGTATTCTTGACCTTTTTATCTTTTGGAGCCCTTGGCAATTTTATCCAACCCACGATTTCTAGAAGACTTGGGAACCCTTTGCCACAGGGTCTTTTCACAGCACGAGTGCCTCATTTCCTACTGTTGGCCACCCCTGACTGCCCACACAGACAGGGCTGCTCTGTCTCAGTGTCACCTAAATTGAGCACACAGACTCAATCCTGTGCTTCCTCTATCTGTAATGATCTCAGTGTCTTCAAAATTACTACAGCCCCCAAGTCACAATATTTCTTCCTTCCTCTCTTTTATCCACTCCATTGCCAAGACATATTGATTCTACATTCATTTCTGAAAATAACCTACTTCAAGGACTCACTATACCTTGACTGGACTATCCCACCCTATATCTAAATGTCTAATGTCTTTTCCAACTTCCATGCTCTGTCTGTACCCTCACATTTATAAAAGAACTCATAAATAAGGTAGAGAATATTATCTTCCCTACAACTGGAAGCTCTAGGACTTCAAAAACATAACCTTTAGAATATACTTTACAATTTAAGATTTCTACTGCATTGCTTTGTACCCAACTAAGTTTTTGAAGGAATTTAAGATAGCTAGTGCCTTGTACATAGTAGCTCTCAATAACTACAGTAGAACTTCTATAAGTAGACTACCTATTCCACAAACTGGTCAACATTCAGAGGTGGTCAAATGAAGAACTAGGCCTACTGTACTGATACATACATGTGGTGCATGTCTGTTCTGTGAAAACTAGGTCAACTTAGGGAGTTTATGCTGAGAGGCGGTCAATTATGGAGGTTGTACTATATTTATTGAATGAGCAAATTCTCACATCTTAATTTTTTTTACAAGAATTTCTCTCTTAAGCTTTGCTGGTAATTTGCAGTTAAAATGCAAAAGATTAAAAAACAGAAATAATCATTACAAATGGGCTCCCAACTTAACTTGTATCTCATACATGCAAACAGCACCCCATCTAGACTAATATAAGAATTCCTCTTCTCTCTCTGCTGTTACCATTACCACAAAGTTTTGGGAGGGGTTCCCAAGGAGAGAAACACTGCTGCTTATTGCCCTTACCAGGATAGACAGGGCTCTGGTCAGGGTAAGGTCAGACTTCAGTCCTCAGGTGATCCCTCTCTCTCCCAACCCATCCCTTTCCTGCCCTCCATTCAAGCCCTCTGGTCACCCTCACTCAATTCCTGTTCTGCTAAAAAATCCTTCTCCAGCAACAGGAGCCCCCCACAGCCTTTAGTCCACAACACTCCAAGTTCTATTGCCCACAGATGGGAGAGGAAGTATTTCTCCTCCTCTTGGAGATGGGAAGATTGATCTTCCTGACATTCTATGGTATTCTAAATACCTTTCCCATAGAAATATTATTTAAAATAATGATTACCTTTTTTCATTTCAAATAGATTTCACATGCTGGCCAAGAAATGCAACAATTTATCACCATGTTTTCATGGGAAAATACCTTCAAGTTTTAGCCATGAATTTAGAAATGAAATTAGTTGCATAAGATATTCATATATTGAGAAACTGCACCTTCCTTGAATAGAATTACCATTATTATTCATCCTAACTCCTGTTTATGTTTTGTTGCTATTGGTACCTGAAGAAGTTAAATCTATGCGATCCAAGAAAGAGCTCCCCAATTAAATTTTTAGGGATGAAATTGGGGAAACTGTGCCTTAGACTCTTTCAGGGAAAGTGAACAAATATTTTGGGTGAAATCCAAATAGATACTTGATTTCCCAACTAACTCAAATGTGTGAGCCTTTGTAGGGGAAGTCAGTCAAGTTTTTAATTTTTAAAGGATAAGAAGTTTTTAGCCATCCTTCCAAAATATGCTTCAGATTTCTCCCATCACCTTCAGAAGATGTTATACTGCTGACGACGAGGTGTGATTTTATCACATCAAAATACATACACACCTGTACTTAAGATGCAAAGGTGATTGTGAATAAGACTCACAATTTGAAGGTACAGCAGGATGGTACAGAGCAGAAGGTTTGATAATGAGAAATTACAGTTTCCTGCAATTCTTGAAGACCAGAGGGAGGGAATTATTTGCTTTATGCTGACAGCAATTTCCCTAAACCCTGTGAGATGGCATAGCTCAAGCTGTTGCAAATGTAGACATAGGAGCTACCAGCCACAGCTCTTCGTTGGAACAAGATTCCCTGGGGCATGAAATACATTGAAAAACCTTTCTAAATAGGATTGATCACTTAATTTAACTGTTTTAGAGAAAATTCCACATAGCCTTCAATTTCTAGCGCTTGTTCATAGCCCCCTGAAAGTGAAATCACATCCACCATAGATGAGTGTGTATATATGCACATACATTTTAATTAGATAATCTAACCACAGATGACCATAAATTTAATGTATTAAAAGAGACACTAATTATAGAATATCTTTTACCTTGACTTTCATAATATAGTACCATAACCAGCAAGCTGTTCACCTTAGAAAAATATTAAATCTTTTAGATACCTGTTTGTGTCTTTTCTTTTTTCCAAAATAGTTACAGTGACACCACCCATGACCACCAGTCCTCAAAACAAAACAACCGGCAGCACAAAGAAGCCCATTGTGTTTTAAAACAGAGGAGCTGATAGCTGTTTAGTTAGCCGTATGCTTTATTCTAAGGGGTTAACTTCTGCCTCTCACTTAGACTTTTCCTTTCATGAATGAGCAATTAATTACCTCACTGCTGTCTGCTGCCACTGTTTCAGTGCTTCCGTTTACAATAGCCCTTTGTTTTCTTGCAAAGGAAAAAAGCTTTGAAGGATTTCAATCTTCAAAAACATGGAACATTTTCTTTCTCTTTATTTCTAAATGCACAAAAAAGTCTATTCTTATGTATATTTAATAACAGGCTTCAAAAAGACCGTTATTGTGTACCTTAACATGATCTGATTGACTTGCAGCTAAGTCAAAGGCACACATACAAATCCTACTTCTGGGGAACGCTTTCTATTTAAAAATGTTAAAGTGTAAACTTTTAATAAACTAGAGGGGGGAAATGTAAATATGTTGTATTTCATTTTAAATACAGTTAAGCACAGTTTAAATACAGCCAACTCTTTCCAGACGATAATATGACTTAGATAATGAAGTGCTGCTTCTTCAAAGCCACAGAAAGTTCAGTGCTGTTACAGTTTACAATTAGAGAGAGAACGCAGTGTGTTCTTATTTACGTTTATCTCTTGAAAACAAGGAGATATTTTCCTTTTCACTGGCAAAGAAAAATAAAAGGCTGTGGCATTATCTGACAGAATTAGTGGGTATTGAAAATACCTGAGACATAAATCCCTAATATATCCCTCTTTTATTTCTTAAAAACAGATTGTGGGAAGGGCAATAAATTTGGCTAGGATAATAAAACTTCAGTTATTTAGAATGGTTACAGAATTGAAATGCCCTGGTTAATAGTCTGATTCATTCAGCATAAACCAATACATACTTTCTGTTTTAGGCCATGAAATTAAAAATAGGAGCAATTCAGTTAAATTTATAGAATAACCTCTATCCTTGGTAAAGATAAATTAAACTTAGAATATATCTTAGTATTGCTGTTTAAAAAAATCATAGTCCTGAAACAAATTTGCTGATTGCTAATTATTTCTCTCTCCTAACATTGGTGAGGACGCTCTGGTCATACACACACATGAATAGGTTAATAGAGGACTCCATGTAGTTAGACTCCAGCAAATTGAGGAGACAATATATGTGCTCAGCTGTCCATTTAATGTCATAGTTTACAAGTGTAATATTTTGTGTTTTGGGGGTAATGTCTTCTTCCTGGTTCTCTGGAGAACTATAGGAGTTTTTTCTATCATTTATATCAAAATGGAATACAATCAAGGGAACACTTCTACACTGCTGATGGGAATGCAAATTAATGCATTCCTTTTGGAAAGATGTTTGGAGAACACTTAGAGATCTAAAAATAGATCTGCCATTCAATCCTATAATTCCTCTACTAGGTATATACCCAGAAGACCAAAAATCACATTATAACAAAGATATTTGTACCAGAATGTTTA
>CAUYPK010081966.1:0-21054 GCA_963574355.1 Loris lydekkerianus
TTAGCCAGGTGTCATGGCCACCACCTATAGTCCCAGCTATTTGGGAGGCTGAGGCAGGGGGAGAACCTGGGAGCTAGAAGTTGTCATGGCATTCTAGACTGGGCAACAAAGTGAGACGATGTCGCAAAGAAAAAAAAAAAAGAAAGAAAGAAAACAAACACTTGTTCTTAACTTATTTTTCTAAGTGTCCAGGAAGTTCTAACACAGGTGAATGTAAAACCAGGGTCCCAAGTAAACTTGCAATTCATTATTACTGTTCTGCTATTGGCTTGATTACTGAGTTTTTTATTTTACCATAGGGTTTTTTGTTTTTTGAGACAGAGTCTCACTTTTTCACCCTTGGTAGAGTGCTGTGAATCATAGCTCACAGCAACCTCAAACTCTTGGGCTCAAGCAATTCTCTCACCTTAGGCTCCCAAGTAACTGGGACTACAGGAGCCCACAACACTCGGCTGTTTTTAGAGATGAGCCCTCACTCTGGCTCAGGCTGGTCTGGAACCTGTGAGCTCAGGCAATCCACCTGCCTCAGGGGATTCTTATTTAGAAGATTATTCATTAGCTTTTCCTTTCCACCACTGTGTTAAGCTGCAAAGATAGGGTATATTTTTAATGCTACCCTCAACTTTTGTCCTTAAGTGATGAAAAATAAAGAGAAATTAACTGTAGTTTACTGTTTTTAGTAGTCTGGTATCCTGACAATTTATACCAGCTATTTGAGGTTGAACCACACTATTTACCAGTGAAAATTGTTGATTAAGGGGAAAGAAAATCAAAAGCAATGCATATAAAATTCAGTAAATACACAGAGGTTGGGAGCATTAGAAATGTGAAGATTGGCTTGGTGCACTGGCTCCTGCCTGTAAAATCCCAGTGCTTTGGGAGACTGAGGTGGGAGAATTGCTTGAGGCCAGGCATTCGAGACCAGCCTAAGCAAAACAGTGAGACTCAAGGTCCATGAAACATAGAAAAATTAGCTGAAGTCTCTATCCCAGCTACTTGGAAAGCTGAGGTAGGAGGCTGAGGCAGGAGGCTTACTGAGCATGGAGTTGGAAGCGGCAGTGAGCTTGATCTCACTGTTGGACTCTAGCCTGGGCAACAGATGAAGACCCTGCCTGTATTGTAGGTATGTATATATACATTTATTTATTTATTTATTTTTAGTGTAAGATAAGATTTTATTAGAATACAGAAGAAGTAAAAAAGCATCAGAGCTTCTGGCAAAGGAGAAGACCCAAGTGGGAAGTCTTCCCCAGGGGTCCTTTGTCTAGAGGTCTACATAGTATTAGATAGAGACAAGTAGGAGGTTGAGACATGAGGAGACAGTAAAAGAGCTGGGAGAGCACGTTTTTCAGAAGGACCTTCCGTGCTGTGGGGTCAGAGCCTTTGCTAGGGCCCCCAGGACCTCTGAGTGCTACTTCTGTTTATTCCCTTCGACTCCTTTCTTTTGGAGCCAAGGAGAATTAGAAAGTTTATTGCCCAACAGCCTCTTGCCCATGACCTGGATGTCAGAAGCCGCACCATACTCTCTTAGGGGCTGATGGGCATCCAAATTATTAGTCTCCATTATTACAATTATAGAGAAAAACAGGATAGAATTAAGTGGTCCCATTGCTTACCCTAGATCTTCAATCCTAGATAACACCACAAAATATGCTACCAGAATTTCTTTCTTCAGTAGGTCCTGTCTCCACAGGAAGAATGAAACTAGGGACCACAGATGGGTGGTAAGATAGGATTTTATTAGACAGAAAGGAATATAGAATGATTTTTAAAAAGCACCAGAGCTTCTGACAAAGGGGAAGACGGGGTCGGAAGTCTCCCTGAGACCCTGCCTCTAAAAAAACAGAAGCAAACAAAATAAAAGTAGTGACAGTGATCATCCTTGGTCTCAAAAAGGAAAACTTTTAAGATTTCACCATTAAGTATAATATTTATTGCAGGTATTTTGTAGTTTTTTTTTTTTTTTTTTTAATGAAGAGTATATCCTAATCATTATTCCCTAAGGTTTTATTATGGAATAGAGGAAACTTTTTGTCTATTTCCTCCCTTTTGAGTCTGGACTACACCCAAACTACTCTGCAGTTGAGAGTACATAGTATTGTTGTTGATTCTGTTATTACTTTAGAGACAGGCTCTCACTTTTTTGCTCAGGCTGTTCTAGAACTCCTGAGCTCAAGTGATCGTCCTACCTCCGCCTCTCAGGGGGCAAGGATTACAGGCGTGAGCCACTATGCCTGACCTTATTATTGTCATTTTTTTGAGACAGAGTCTTGCTCTGTCACCCAGGGTCGAGTGCCAAGGAGGTTTATTTTGCTTTTTCCTCTTCTCTCCTCCGTCTTTTCCTCCTCCTCCTAGACAGGGTCTGTCTTTTTTTTTTTTTTTTTTTCAGAGTCTCACTTTGTTCCCACTTGGGTCTTGTCCTTCGTCACAGTTCACAGCAGCCTCCAGCTCCTGGGCTTAGGTGATCCTCTTGCCTCAGCCTCCCTAGCAGCGTGGACTACAGGCGCCCGCCACAACGCCCGGCTATTTTTTATTGCAGTTTGGCCGGGGCCATGTTTGAACCCGCCACCCTCGGTATAGGGGGCCAGTGCCCTACTCACTGAGCCACAGGCGCCGCCCTAGACAGGGCCTTTCCAGCTCTATCTCCAGCCACATATCATAGCTCAAGGCAATCCCAAACTCCTGAGCTCAAGCCGCCTGCCTGCTTCAGCCTCCTGAGTAGCTGGGTCTACGGTCAGTTGTGCTCAGCCACACCTGGCTAATTTTTTAATTTTTTGTAGAGATGAAGGTCTTACCATGTCGGCCAGGCTGGTCTCTAACTCCTAGCTTCAAGGTATCCTCCAGCCTCAGCCCTGCAAAATGCTACGGTTATAGGTGTGAGCCACCATTCCCAGCCACATGTTAATGAAGAGGAAAAAAAAGCTCTTACATTTTTATAATATATTCTCATGGGAGGCTTTCTATCTTCCCTTATCTTCATTCATTTTACTCATCTGTAAACTGGGATAATAGTCATCTATCACAAAGAGTGCTTGGGAGGTGAAATAGTTTATATAAATGTTTAAACATTGCCTGACAGCTAGTAAGTGTTTTATAAACCTTAGCTAGTATTAACTTTTTTTCAGGTGAAGAAAACAAGGTAGGGAAAGAGTGAGGGACAGCGAGTGGTAGACTTCATCCTGGTAATCCAATCTCTTGCCCTCCATCTCCTGGCTCTTTCCCCTTCATCACTGTGCCTAAACAAAGGATTTAGTAGCTTCTTAACAATTCCACATCAGTAAGTGTCTCCATCATACTCAAAGTTTTCAAAAGGTTATAAAATAATGCTTATAAACTGCATTGACTAGAAAGCTTCTTCTGTAGATAATTCTAAGTAGTAGTCAGAATATTTTGTTACATCCTCCCTAAGTATGTCTCAGCATAACAAAATGGAGAAAGAATTTTTTTGGCAAGTTCTTTCTTATATAGACTCTTCTTACAAGTTAAGACAACCATCACTCTCATGGTTGCCATGCAAAGAATCTCGTCTTCCATAGGCTCACTAAGGTAACTTTGTAAAGATAGTGTTTTTTTAAAAGGCACTTTGCCAACTCCCTCAAACATAACTTTGCAATGGACAGCAAGAAAAACATGGTAAATCACTTCCATATGGCTCAAGGCAATGAGAAACTTTTTTGATTAACAACATATTCACTACAATAAAATAACTTCCAAATCTGCAAGACAGACACTAACTTATCTGCTACATCTATTTTCTGTTTGATTTTTCATTGTTTTGAATCTCCAAAAACCCTCCTAAACCCCCAACTGGTTCATTTTAAAACAATGGCCTCTTCCAAGACCATCACCTGTTGCTATTTGTCAGTTCTATTAAGCAAATAGCTGCTCTTAAACTTATTTTAGAACCAGCTGCTTTAAAACATGCTTCCAACGTTCAAGAGATGGTCTTTACAGGCTCATCAGTTGACACCATCACTGCCAGGTCGTCTAGATATGCAAGTATTGGTTTAAACAGCTAAACTTCTCTCGTTCCTTCCACACCTGTCTAAATAGTAAACCAAACAGGTTAGTTCACATCATAAATTCTCATCAAAGGGCTTTTAATTAACATATAAAGGACAAATGGGCACCGTGGCCTTAATGTTTTCATTTATCTGAACCTCTCCATTCCTCCCTGCCAGAAACTAATCATATCATTTTTTCACTCTTAACAAATTTGAAAACTATGACATAAGCCTTTACAACTTTAAATAACATCAAGTCTTCCCCCACCCCTTTTCAAATGGAATAGAACAAAAATATGATTGTTTTTTACTCTGTGTTTTACAGTTTCTCCTGGTATAATGAAACCATCTGCTGCCGCTGTCCCTTAACACCTGGAATGAATCAAATCATCTTCCTTGCAAACATTGTTAATCTCACAGTAATCCCTACTAATCACATTGTAATCATCACTCAGAGGGGCTAAAGGGTCTTGATTCTTAATCATGATATTTTAATCATCGTTTTTGAGAGATGGCGGTTAGTAATCCCTGAATCTTAGGTTTATTTCTTCTCAACTTCCTAATTATTCCCTACGACAAAGAACAGGAGCTCTCTAGATAAAAGAAACCAGATCCTACTGGCTAGAACTGGTTGGGGGAGAATATGGCAATGCCTGGGTGGTGTACCTGCTGTGTGACATTACTTTCAATTTTAGATATTGAAGATAGAGCTCCTAATTTTTGTTTCTTTTTCTTTCTTTCTTTCTTTCTTTCTTTCTTTCTTTCTTTCTTTCTTTCTTTCTTTCTTTCTTTCTTTCTTTCTTTTAAGTCTCTTTTTCCTCTACTGTACTTACTATTTAGCCAGTTTGTGGATGAGTAATAAGTTATTTTTCCCTCTGCATCCTTAAAAAGTTTTCGTTTCTGGTTCACATAATTTTTCTTTATTCTTTACCAAGTTGAAGAAAGTCCCCCCTATACCCAGTTTCCTGAGAGTTGTTAATAAGAACTCGGTATCGGATTTGGATAAATGCTTTCTCTGCATATATTAATATAATCATGTGATTCCCCTTCTTTAGCCTATCATTGTGATGGATTACATTCTTCTTTTTTTTGAAACAAAGTCTCACTACGGTAGAGTGCTATGGTGTCACAGTTCACAGCAACCTCAAACTCTTGGGCTTAAGCAATTCTCTTGCCTCAGCCTCCCAAGTAGCTGGGACTACAGATGCCTGCTCCAACACCTGGGTTATTTTTTTGTTGTAGTTGTCATTGTTGTTTAGCAGGCCCAGGCCAGGTTAGAACCCACCAGCCTTGGTGCATGTGGCCGGCACCCTACCCACTGAGCTACAGGTGCCGAGCCCAGAACTTGAGCTCTGAACACTAAAGAGTTGGGGGCTCCTTTCCATGATCCCCTCTTCCTGAACCCCACCCTGCAGCATATATTTCACTTTATCAAGCCTAGATTTGATAACTGTGTTTTAGTTATACAGTAGAACCTCTGTAAGTTGACCACCTCAGGGACTGTAACAAACTGGTCAACATATGGAGGCGATCAACATAAGGAACTAGGGCCACTGTACTGATACATATATATACTTTGTTATACAGCTTTTATTAGATTTTATGATTTCATATGAAATCATACCTAATCAAACCACAGTAAAATCCTATATACAGTACCATGCAAAATCAATACATTTATTGTTTTCTCATGGTGTAATCAATCTTTCTTAAAAAAGAGTCAGTTTGGTCTTTCTTATGCTTATTATAAACTTAAGTGTAGAAAGCACTCTCAATGCTGGCTGCAACAAGTAGCCCACTTGAAATTTTTCCACACTACATGACTTCAGCTACATTATTATCAGATGCCTGACATCCTCTTCTTTTGGATTCTCTGCAATTTCTGTGTCATCTTCACTTGTTTCTTCCACTTTATCAGCTACTGCATGCACTTTTTTTTTTAAGAGCCAGAGTCTCACTTTGTCGCCCTCGGTAGAGTGCCTTGACGTCACAGCTCACAGCAACCTCCAGCTCTTGGGCTCAGGCGATTCTCCTGCCTCAGCCTCCCAAGTAGCTGGGACTACAGGTGCCTGCCACAACGCCAGGCTATTTTTTTGTTGCAGTTTGGCTGGGGCCGGGTTTGAACCCACCACCCTCGGTATGTGGAGCCGGTGCCCTACTCACTGAGCCACAGGTGCTGCCTGCTGCATGCACTTTTATGCTGGTCTATACTTTGGTCAATATCCCTTGGAAAATTTGGGTCAGGTTCATTATAGGTCAAGTTCATTACAGGTTGCCACCTCATCATCATTGCAACAAAGCCTTCAAAATCTACTACTTCTAATTCTTCCATGAGAGATGGAAAATCTGATGGGGCCAAAACATCATACTTTTGGGTTATGACAAATCCAACTTTCTTTTCTTTTTTTCTTTCTTTCTTTTTTCTTTTTCTTTTTTTTTTTTTTTTTTATTGAGACAGAGTCTCATTATGTTGCCCTCGGTAGAGTGCCATGGTATCACAGCCAACTGCCAGGCTATTTTTTGGTTGGAGTTGTCATTATTGTTTGGCAGGCCCAGGCTGGATTCACACCTGCCAGCTCCAGTGTATGTGTCTGGTGCCCTAGCTGATGAGCTACAGGCACCGAGCCAAATCCAACTTTTTTGAAAGGCTACTGTATTGTTTCTGGCTGAACTTTATTCTAAGTAGAATGGCACAGGGCAGCATTCAGAGAGTTAACTGAGGCATGGATGAAGTCACTTCCACAGGCAGACCACAGGTTGTGTTTCAGCAAAGACCCACTGCAGGAGCTGGGCTTAGTAGAACATTTAAAATATTCTAATGATGCCTCCATCAAGAGGTTGGATTTTCTTTTTCTTTTCCTTGTTTTTTTCTTTCTTTCTTTCTTTCTTTTTTTTTTTTTTTTGTTTTGAGACAGAGTCTCAAGCTGTTGCCCTGGGTAGAGTGCTGTGGTGTCACAGCTCACAGCCACCTCAAACTCTTGGGCTTAAGGATCCTCTTGCCTCAGCCTCCCAAGTAGCTGGGACTACAGGCACCTGCCCTGCCACAACACCCAGCTATTTTTGGCTGTAGTTGTTATTGTTGTTTGACAGGCCTGGGCTGGATTGGAACCTGCCAGCTCCAGCGTATGCCTCTGAGCTACAGGCACCGAGCCAAGAGGTTGGATTTTCAAGATCATGTTTTTAGGTAGAAATTCCAGTGTGTCATTTGCAAAATGATTCACTTGCAAGTGGCCAGGACAGTTGCCTACTGTCAGTACAGTAGACTTTCTTTTTCTTCATTTCTTCCTCAATACCACTTACCCACTCCTCAAATAAGAAAGCATCATCCGTGTGCTTTGCTTAATATCCAAGTGACAGGGAGGTCTTTGTGCTTCAGATATTTGAATGCCTGTGGCTTTGCTGACTTACCAATCACAAGGACTTTAGTTTCTCTTTGGTTGAGCTAGCACAAAGCAGAACTGTGAAATGTTCTTTGATGAGTTTTCTGCTCTTACATCTGTCACCCTTCATGATGAGGGTCCAGCTAGGTGTCACCTTCAAAACAGTCTGCAGACCAGGAGAGGAGGCTCATACCTGGAATCCCAGCAGTCTGGGAGGCTGAGGCTGGTGGATCACAAGGTCAGGAGTGTGAGATCAGTCAGAGCAAGAGTGAGACCCCATCTCTACTAAAAATAGAAAAACTAGCTGGGCATTGTGGTGAATGACTCTAGTCCAGCTACTCAAGAGGCTGAGGCAGGTAGATCTCTTGAGCCTGAGAAAGTGAGGTTGTTGTTGAGTTGTGATGCCATGGTACTCTATCCATGGTGAAACAGTGAGGCTCTGTCAAAAAAAAAAAAAAAAAGTCATCATCTTTGAAGTCTCTGGCAAAGTCTGGGAACTTTTTAATGAACCCGTCCACAACATTCACTGGGACGTCATTGGATTTACCACAAAAGACTTTTTTGGAGATCTCATGTCACAGTTTAAATTTCTCAAGTCAACCATTTGGTGCTTGGACATCTGCCACCCGGACTTCCTATGCAAAATTTTTAGCAACTTCTTGTATCATTAGTCTGGAGATTCAGGTGTTAACTGCCCTCATTTGTTTAAACCAGCTTAATGTGGCTGCATTGATTTTAGTGAGGGAAGTAAGATTTTCCTCCTTTTCTGCTGTAGGTCTCAGTTTTTCTTAACATCTCTCTCTAAGTCCTCGTGTTTATGTTGTTGTTATTGCTAACTGTGGTCTTGCTGACACCAAAATGTTTCACTGTCTTTTTTTTTTTTTATTTTTTTTGAGACAGAGTCTCACTTTGTTGCCCTCCACAGAGTGCTATAGCATCATAGCTCACAGCAACCTCAAACTCTAGGGCTCAAGCAATTCTCTTGCCTCACCGTCCTGAGTAGCTTGGACTACAGGCATCCGCCACAACGCCCAGTTATTTTTAGAGATGAGGTCTCGTTCTAGCTCAGACTGGTCTCGAACCTGTGAGCTTAGGCAATCCAACTGCCTCAGCCTTCCAAGTGCCAGGATCAGGCGTGAGCCACCATGCCCAGTGTGTTGCTCTTTCTCTGGGTTTTACTTTCCAGAAAACGTGGGAAGATCAACCTTTTCCTTCAATGTCAGTTTTTTGGGTTCTTTCCTTTGGACCATCATGTCTCAATTAACTGTAAAAGTTTTCAGTGATGGTAGGATGTACGTACAATTTAGACCAGTTCTTCATGTTGAAAAAAATTTTCTGGCCAGGAGTGGTGACTCATGCCTATAATTCTAGCACTTGGGAGGCCAAGGCAGGTGAATTGCATGAGCTCATTGGTGCAACACACCATCTCTAAAAATAGCTAGGTGCTGTGGCAGGCACCTGTTGTCCCAGCTACTTGGGAGACTGAGGCAAGAAAATCACTTGAGCCCAAGAATTGGAGGTTGTGGTGAGCTATGGTGCCATGGCACTCTACCAAGGATGACAAAGTTTTTGTCTCAAAACAAAAAAGAAAAAGAAAAAGAAAAAATCTTCTGCAACATGCAACCAACAGTAGGATTTTAGGCCTGATCCAATACATGATAATAATAAAGCATGAAAAAAGAACTTATACTAAAGAAATAACAATATATCTAACAAGCAAAGCCCACAGACCTTCTGCTCCTTGGGATAGAGTGGACTCAACTGGTTAAGTTATAAAGGGAAAAATTAATATTGTATGTCATATTTCAAGTGTTCAAGATACAACTTACAGAGGTGGTCAATATATAGAAATCAGTTTTCCATTAAGTCCATGTGGTGCATGTCTGGTCTATGAAAATTAGTTCAACGTAAGGAGGTGGTCAGTGTAGGGAGGTGGTTGACTATGGAGGTTCTACTGTATTTGAAGGAAATGAGAGGCTGAGCACGGTGGCTCGTACCTGTAATCCTAGCACTCTGGGAGGCCAAGGTGGGTGGACTGTTTGAGTTCCAGATTTCCAGATCAGCCTGAGTGAGACCCTGCCTCTACTAACAATGAAAAACTGAGGATTGCTTTAGCACAAGAGTTTGAGGTTGCTGTGAGCCATGATGACATGGCACTCTACCCAGAGTGACAAAGTGAGACTGTCTCAAAAAGTAAAAAAAAAAATTTTAAAACCCCTTGAAGGGAATGGACATAGAATGTGAAGGAATAAAAGACAGAAGAAATGTCTTCTTGCTAAGAATCTAGATTAAAATCCTCCAAATTGGTCTTTATGCCTTCTGTTTCTCTTCATTCTGGTCAAGAGTGATTCTCCCTAAAGTATAGCAGTGATTTTTTTTCTCTCTACAATTTATTGGTTTTTAGCATGATCACTGAGCTGTGCAGGCTTCACCACAGTCAATTTTAGAACATGTTCATCATCTGTACCCTTTAGCTAACACCTCCCAATTTCCCCATTCCCCAACTCAGCCCTAGGCAACTATTAATCTGGTTTCTGTATCTATCGGTTTCCAGATTCTGGCCATTTTATATAAAGACCATGTGCTCTTTTGTGACTGGCTTTTTTCTTTCTTTCTTTCTTTTTTTTTTTTTTTTTTGTGACTGGCCTTTTTCATTGACTGTACTGCTTTCAAGGGTCAGCAATGCTGTATTGTGTGTTAGTACTTCATTCCTTTCTGTGTCTGAATAATATTCCGCATATTTACAACACATTTTGTTTATCTATTCATCAGTTCACGGACATCTGAGTTTTTCCTTCCTTTTGATGATTGTGAATACTTTTGCTATGACCATTCACTTACATGTTCTTGTGTGGACATATTTTTTCATTTCTCTTAGGTATATCCCTGGAGTGGAATTGCTGGGTAACATTTAACTCTATGTTTAACTCTTTGAGGAATTGTTATGCTGTTTTCCACAATGGCTACACCATTTTATATTCTCACTCACCATGTATTCCCATCCACATTGCTTTTAATACTTGTTATTATCTGTCTTTTCTATTATACCCAAACCAGTGAGTGTAGAGTGATTTTAGTTTACATTTCCCCATGATTGATGATGTTGAACATCTTTTCATGTTTTCTTATTGGAGATATATCTTCTTTGGAGACACGTTTATTTAGGTCCTTTGCCCATTTTTAAATTGGGTTGTCTTTTTGATATTGACTAGGATATTATATATGAAAGGTCTGACAATTAAGTTTGCAAACTCATCCTAGAAAAATACATGCCTCATTGCTGAATATCACTACCGTCATCTTCAAAGTACTCCATTTGCAAAGCTATAAACTAATGCTCATGCTTAGTCCACATTTCAAAGCAATTTTGGAACTCTTTTTTCTGGAATGACCATCAGAGCTGTCACCGTACAGTGCATAAAAACACCCAACAACAATAATGGGTACCACTCAGCAAAACACTGCCACAGTCAACACAAATACAGCTACGAGATATCAATATACCAAGGTTATAAATCCTTATCAAGTTGTTTGTACAGTGCTGCCAGCATAAATGCATGGTGTCAAGTTCATGAATCGTCAGATCTAGTAGAATGACAGCTCTGATGGTCATTCCAGGAAAGAGTTCCAAAATAACTTTGAAGAGTAGTCTAGGCAGTGGCATTGATGCATAGCTTTCCAAGGGAAGTTTCTTCCCTCCCTCCCTCATTCTTCCCTCCCTCCCTCCCTTCCTTCCTTCCTTTTCCTTCCTTCCTTCCTTCCTCTCTCTCTTTCTGCCAGTGCTGACAATATTGCAAGTCATCACAGTGGGGTATTGGGAAATTTTTCTAATTAGCAATGATCAAGCCTCGGATAAACCTCATTGGCTACGATACTGCCACTGTGCCAAGTTCCAAGAAGAGTACGTCAAGGAGACTGTAGGGATATTCAGCCAAGGTATGTAGCACTTTTCCTAGAATGAATTTACAAACTTATTTATTAGACCTAACATTCTAGATACAACTCCCTTATGACATAAATGACTTGCAAATATTTTCTCCTATTATGTAGTCTTTTCACTTTCTTTTTTAAATATTACTATTTTTTATTCAGATGATCAAACTTTAATTATTTATTTTATTCCCCTAAGCAATGTTAGCTGGGAAGCAATTTGCCTTTTACATAAATGATTCCTAGGTAAAGCAGGGTGGAAAATTTATATTTCAAAAGCACAGAGCTAGAATTTAAGGCCTAAATATTATATTATCATTTGTTCATACCCATAAAAGGGGGTTCTTTTCACTTTCTTGATGGTGTCTTCTTTATTTTTTTTGGAAACAGAGTCTTACTCTGTCATCCCGGGTAGAGTGTTGTGACATCATAGCTCACAGCAACCCCTAACTCTTGGACTGAAGTGATTCGCTTGTCCCAGCCTCCCAAGTCACTGGGATTACAGGTGCCCGCCACAATGCCTGGCTATTTTTAGAGATGAGGTCTCACTCTGGCTCAGACTGGTCTCACACTCGTGAGCTCCAGCAATCCAACTGCCTCGGTGGATTATAGGTGTGAGCCACCGCTCTGGCCTTCTTCTTATTTTTTTTCTTTTTTAACAGAGGCCTCCTCTGTTGCTCAGATTTGAGTGCTATGGCACTGGCCTAGCTCCTTAAACAGCAACCTTAAACTCCTGGGTTCAAGCGATCCTCCTGCCTCAGCCTCCCAAGTAGCTGGGACTACAGGCATGAGCCACAATACCTGGCTAACTTTTCTTTTTAGTAGAGAGGAGTTCTCTTGCTCAAACTCTGAGTTCAAGATATTCTCCTGGGTTCAAGCAATTCTCTTGCCTCAGCCTCCCATAGTTTAGATTTTCTTATAATACTCTGACCAACTTCTAATAGCCATTTTTTAATTTCTGTATTGATCTCCATTGTGTAGAACTTATTGAAAAGGCTTCATAACAGGCTTCTGTACCTGATTAATTTTTAAAAGCACCTTAATGGGACAAGTCCTTTTCCCCTTAGTTTAGGGACCTCTTAGTTACTTTGCTAATGACACATAACTTTCAAATGCTATATGGAATCCACTGTGAACAGAATTTCTCTGGGAGTTCTTTTTCCAATGTCAGAATAATTAAAAAGAATTTTGCTTGAAGAGCTCATTATGAATGACTTCTCTGTATTTCACCATATTTCTGAGGAAAATATGTCTTGAAAAATTGATTCTGTACTTGGGGAGATTCTGCATGCCTTTTTGCTGACTTTCCAAGTCTCAAAATAATGATCTTCACAGTAGGGAATACCAAAGAAGCTAATGGCAGGCTCACACAATGGTAATAGTTTCCTAGAAACTATTTCTTATTCCAAGTATTTCTTCTTAAGTTTTTTAATATTTTAAAGCTAACATTTAATTTTCTGTTAAGAAAACTGTATTACCTTAGCTAACATAGCATTTAAAATACATAACATTTCTTTTCAAATATACAGGAAGATTATATTTTCTTAATATAGTTTTGAAATGTTTACGAGGGAATGAGAATTATATAGAACACGCTCAAAATCTTTCTATGTTTTGCCATATCTTGAGGGGCTTAATATATAAGTGAGTTAGAATTCTGACAAAGCAACTATTGTACTAACCTGGTTAATGTACATTTATTTCCTACATTTCACTAAGATAAAACTTTTCTTTAGTGGAGGATGAGGCAAGAAGGAAACTCTTTATGATACAATTATCAAGAAACACTGGTCATAGATCTATACAATTATGCAAATGTGACTAGAGCCATAACTTTAGCAGACTTGAGCAATATTGCCAGTTTTATCTCAATAGTAGCCAGTCAGGCATGTAGGTTTTGCCTCTACTATTATATCAATAAAAGATATTATTAGTGGCCAGGTATGCTGGCTCACTATAATCCTAGTACTCTGGGAGGCCGAGGCGGGGGAAGCACCTGATCCTGTGTAGGAGTTCAAGATCAGCCTGAGCAAGAATGAAGCCCCATCTCTAATAAAATAGAATAACTAGCTGGGGATTGCAGCAGGCACCTGTAGTCCCTGCTACTTGGAAGGCTGAAGCGAGAGGATTGCTTGAGACCAAGAGTTAGAGATTGCTGTGAACTATGACACCACAGCCTCTACCCAGGGCAACAGAGTGAGACTCTGTTTCAAATATATATGTTTATACATGTATAATAATAGCTATGTTCATTTATTGTCACTGTGTACTAGGAATGATTCTAGACACTTAGCTCACAACAAACCAGCAAAGAAACTACTTACTACGTGTTAGCTATAATTAGGTTCAACTGTGAGTAACAGAAACTAAAATAGCAATGTCTTAAATGAGACATAACTTTGTTCATCTCACGCAAGGGTCTGGAGGTAGGCAATCTAGGCTGCCTTTGCAGTTGTGTTCCACAGAGTCCTTAGGGATTGGAGCTCTTTCTCCCTGGTAATTGGCTACTAGCTGTGGTGCCAACAGAGAAGAAAGGAATGAGAGAAAGTGGCAAAGGACATGTACTAGCTCCCTTAGGAAGGTTTCTACTATGCGATATTTCATGTAGAGCTCATATGCCAGAACTTAGTCCCATAAACACATGCCGGTGGGTGGCCATGAGCCCAGATGAAACTCTGAGGATCTAAAGCATGGTAAGAAGAAGAGACTAGGGAGACAGGATTACTAGGATTGTAATGTTGTAGGATTGCTACAACATTCATCAGCACTGTTCTATAGATGAGGAAACTGAGCCTTAAAACTATTAACTTGCATAAAGTCATCTGTTGATAAATGAGAGAATTTAAAACTACATTTGTCTATCTGAAAGGCCCATGCTTTGGGGGCAAGAGCAAAGAGGCCAGCAGAAGCAATGATTTCTTTTAGTACTTTGCCTTAAACATCATCTCCGTCAGTTACTGCTGTGTAACCACGCCCAACTTAAACAATGAACTTTTTTTTTTTCTTTAGCTGATCAGTTCTGCAAATCTGGCCCAATCTTTGCAGGTCTATGCTTGGAGATTAGCAAGGGGCTGATCAGCACTATGGGCTTGGCTGGGACAACTCAACATTGCTTCACATGGTCTCTCAACCTTCATCAGGCCAGCCTGGGGTATGTTCTTGTGGCATGACAGTGGTCTAAGAGAGAGAACGGAAGCACAAAAGCCTTCCTGAGTTATAGGTTCATAATTGGCTCAATATCATTTCTACTCCAATGTGTTGGTCAAATAAAAAACAAGACCAACCAAATTTTAAGGGGTGGGGAAATAGAGTCCATCTCTTGATGAACTACAAAGTCATATTGCAAAGACCATGGCTACAGGGAGACTGCTGATGGGGCTATGAATATAATTAATCTACCATATGCTGGTAGAAGTTATTAATTAGAATCAAAAATAGCCTGGCATGGTGGCTTATGCCTGTAATCCTAGCACTCTGGGAGGTCAAAGTGGGTGGATTACTTGAGCTTAGGAGTTGGAGACCAGTCTGAGCAAAGCAAGACCCTGTCTCTACTAAAAATAGAAAAATTAGAACATTGTGTCAGGGGCCTATAGTCCCAGCTACTTGGTAGGCTGAGGCAGGAAGATCCCTTGAACCCAGGAGTTTGAGGTTGCTGTGTTCTAGGTTGAGGCCATGTCACTCTAGCCCAGCAAGCAAGAGCAAGACTCAGTTTCAAGGAAAAAAAAGTGTTAAAAAAAAAAAAAAAAGTGCTCAACAAGGTGGCTCATGCCTATAATCTTAGCATGCTAGGAGGCTGAGGCAGGTGAGTTGCTTGAGTTCACAAGTTCGAGACCAGCTACTCAGGAGGGTGAGACCAGATGATTGCTTGAGCCAAGGAGTTTGAGGTTTCTGTGAGCTAAGCTCATGCCATGGCATGCTCGTCTGGGCAAAAGAGAGATTCTATTTCAAGAACAACAACAACAACAAAATAATAACAATTTTGCAGGCTTAAAGCCCAAGAATGAATTTTGACCCTTCTGGCATTAGTCAGTTTTTTTTTTTGTTTTGTTTTGTTTTTGAGACACAGTATCACCGTACCACGCTGGGTTGAGTGCTGTGGCGTCATACTTCACAGCAACCTCAAACTCTTGGGCTCAAGTGATCCTCCTGCCTTAGCTTCCCAAGTAGCTGGGACTACAGGTACATGCCACAATGCCCAGCTAATTTTCTATTTTTTAGTAGAGATGGAGTCTGATGCTTGCTCAGGCTGGTATTGAACTTCTGAGCTCAAGCAATTCACCTACCTTGGTCTCCTAGAGTGCTAGGATCACAGTGTGAGCCACTGCACCGGGCCCATTAGTTATTGCTGAGTAACAAAACAACTACAAATTTTGATAAAGAATATCATTTATGATCCCTCACATATGCAGAAGTTAGTTGGAATTTGACCAATATAGGCTGGACTCAGTGGGGCAAGTCTGTTCTAGGTTGTAGCAGTTGGGGGCGGGGGCGGGTGGTTCTGCTTTGCAGGTCTGTGGGTGGCTTCACCCCACATGT
Organism: Loris lydekkerianus; assembly: GCA_963574355.1. Classification (NCBI taxonomy): domain Eukaryota; kingdom Metazoa; phylum Chordata; class Mammalia; order Primates; family Lorisidae; genus Loris; species Loris lydekkerianus. The sequence goes on from CAUYPK010081966.1 coordinate 15,851, forward strand.
CGCTCTTCCTCCTTGGACTAGTCAGCCAGTCCAGGCCTGATGCTTTCATGCTGGTTGCTGATGCTCCAGAGCAAGGTGGAAAGACACAAAGTCTCTCAAATCCTAAGCTCAGAGTGAGACACTGACTTTCCCATTTATGTCATTGGTTAAACCAGACCCCATTTTCAAGCTCAAAGTACCCTCCACAGGGAGGCCCTGGCAATGATGTGAAGTGGGAATGGCGGTGGTGGTGAAAGATTCAATATACCACATCTTCCTTTTGTCTGCTTCCCATAGCTGACTTGTCACATGGTCCTATTAATGTGATCAGCAACCCCTTCTAAATAGTCCCTTCATCACCACCTTCATCCAAGCTATCAAATTTTATCTGGACACTACAATAGCCTCCTAACCCACCCCTACTTATCCAGTCTTGGACCTACCCCAAAAGTGATCTTTGAACCTCACTGATCTGCTCATGTCACTTGCTATGGCTGTGACATGAGCAGACCTGTTCTGAGGATAATGACAAGTTTCTGGTGAGGCCCAGGGCCCTGACTTTGCCCTTTAGTCTCATCTCACGCCACTTCCTCACTTCCTGTGTTCAGTGTCAGGGGCTTTCTCTGAGTCTTTCATCAATGCCGGGCCCTCTGGCTACTTCAGGGCCTTGGCACGTGCTGTTTCTCCACCTGGAACCCTGTGCTCTACCTCATCCCTCCTCTACTAATCCTTCAGGTTTCAGCTAAAATGTCTCTTTCTTCAAGAAAGCCTTCTTTGATGACCCAGACCAGACCAGCTCTTTGTTTTAGAGAGTCTCATGGTACCTTATGCCTTCACCGTATGTCACTTTTTACATTTTGTCATGATGCATTTATTTGTGTGGTTATTTAATTAATGTCTCATTTTTCCTAACCCACAGTGGTGAACTTCATGAAAGTAGGAACCATTTCCAGTTTTGCTAATTATTATATCTTGGTGCCTGGCACATACTCAGTGAATTTTTGTTTAGTGTAGGAATGAACGCACCAGTCCAAATAATGAAGGAAACATTATAAGGCGGTTTATAATCTGTAATCCTGATGCTTTGGGGGTCGAGGCAGGAGGATTACTTGAGGCCCTAGACCAGCTGGGGCAACACAGAGAGGACCCCACCCCCACCCCCAATCTCTACAAAAAGTTTACAAGTTAGCCAGGCGTGGTGGCAAGTGCCTGTAACCCCAGACACTCAGGTGGCTGAATCAGGGGCATCACTTGAGCCCAGGAGTTGGAGGCTGGAGCGAGCTATAATGGTGCTAGTACACTCTAGCCCAGGTGAAATAACAAGAGCCTATCTTAAAAAAAAAACAACACCCAAAACCAAAAAATAAACCTTAGCCACAGACTCTGCCCCTCTATCCCTTTCTACACTTAATCCAGGTTTAGTCTAACAGAAGAAAATATTCCAAGGCCCAAAGACCTTTTCCTGTTTCACTTCATAGGCGTGTCTGTGACTACCGAGTGGAACTATTGTAGAATATAAGACCCTCTAAGAAAAAAAATAACTACATGTCAAATACATGTAGTTAATATATTCAGGCCTTTTGTTAAAGATGATCTTTACTATTTTCTTTCTTTTTCCTTTTTTTATTTTTTTGTTTTTGAGACAGAGTCTCACTCTGTCACCCTGGGTAGAGTACGTGGTGTCATAGCTCACAGCAACCTCAAACTCTCGGGCTCAAGAGATCGTCTTACCTCAGACTCCTGAGTAGCTGGGACTGGAGGCATCCACCACAATGCCTGGCTGGTTTTTCTATTTTTAGTAGAGAACAGGTCTCTGTCTTCCTCAGGCTGGTCTCGAACTCCTGTGTTTAAGCAATCCACCTGCCTCAGCCTCCCAGAGTGTTAGGATTATAGGCATGAGCCACCACGCCTGGCTAAGCCTGCAAAATTAAATGGATGGTAGTACCATTCACTTCAGCTAACATGTTTCTTATTTCTGAATGCCTTGCTTTGCTGGGCCCAATCTTCCCAGTTCTTTTCTTGCCACATCTACTCCCATTACTGTCACTTAGTTTTTAGAGACAAAGGTAAGTAGGCAGCTAAGTGGGAAGGATGTAAGGGTGGGTGCTATGCACTGAATTCTGTCTCTCTAAAGTTCACACATGTTGAAGTCTCAAAGCCCATTGACTATTCTTAGGGACAGGGCCTTTATGGGGTAATTAAGATTCAATGAAGTCATAAGTGTGGGGCCCTGAACCAATAGGATTAGTGTCCTTATAAAAGGAGGAGGCAACACCAGACAGTTTTCTCTTTCACCCTGCAGCAAGCCCACAAAGAAGACAGTAAGTGAACACACGGCAAGAAGGTGGCTGCCTATAAGCCAAGAGAAGAGGTCTCTCAGAGTGAAACCTGCCTTGGCTGGTACCTTGATCCTGGACGTGAAAGATCAGATGATATCTTTAACAGGGCTCTTTGCTGCCTAACAATTTCATGCCACTAACTATTGGAATGTTTAAATGTGAAGCCAAAAGGATGCCTTTGCTCTGAAGAAGTTCTGATTGACTGAATTCCATTTCAGAAGCATGTGTGTGTGTGTGTGTGTGTGCGCGTGGGTGTGTGTGACAGAGACAGAAGCAAAGAGAAACTGTGACACAAAACCAGAGATACGTCATGTGTAGAACACAAATGTCCTAATGCTATAATTGGGTAAATGAGGTGAGAGCTATATTGATTAGTATGATGTAAGCACTCCAATTTGTACAAATAATCAACACACTGAAATTCGCATAAATGTATACATGATCTATGTGCAAAAGACTTAATAAGAAAAAATAAAACACACATAAAAAAACAGAGATACGGAGAGCTGGTGGTGGTAGCTCGTTCTTTGTTTTTTCATATATTTTCTTTTGTAAAAAAGCTTATTTCAGAATATTATGGGGAGTATGAATATTTTGGTTACATGAATTGCTTTGCTACAGTGAAGAGACAGAATTATAAATGTGCCCCTCACCTGAATAATGTGCACTGTACCTGTGAGGGGTATTTGTCCCCCCCCCCCCCCTTACCTGTAGCTGATTCCCACGGCCAAATTGTTGCCTACTTTGGTTTTTGTTTAACAGTTCTCTGAATGACATTTGATTCTGTTGCCTCTTCGAATATGATCTTTTATAAATTTCTTCCTTTTCCCTCCATGATTTTTTTTCCATCTTTGGAGAAAGCAGAATTATTCCTAATGGGTTTTAGATTTGCTCTTTGGAGCCCCAGTTCTTAGTCGGCACACAAAAAAACTATTCATCTGTGTTGCTACCTTATACTAAATGTTCTTTGTTAAGGTCTACAGGCTGGACAGCAAAACATTCAAGAAAAAAAATTCATTGTACCAACAGCTCTAAGAATGTGGCACCAAACATTTCTTTAAGATTTGTTTGAACAAGAAATGTATTAAAAGAGAGACATTTTTCAGAGCAATGAGGGCCTTGACAACGGGGGTGGGGTTGGGGTGGAGGAGGGAGCACAAACTATCTGAATCCTGGTCATTGCACAAAGCACGCAGGAACCTGTCAGCAAAGCGTTTCTCCAGGGAAGGGCCAATCGGAGGGGTTTTTTTTGCTTTGGAAGTTCTGCATCTTTTAGTTTTCCTAAGGTTAGTTTCAGCTTTTTCAGACTTAGGGCATGTCAGTAATTGAGGAAAAAAGGGGGTGAGAGAAAAGCAGCTGGAAGCAAAAATAATTTAAGAACTCAGGCCAGGTGCAATTGCTCACAGGTGCAATCCTAGCCCTTTGGGAGAGTGAGGTGGGAGGATCCCTTGAGGCCAGGAGTTCAAGACCAGCCTGGATAACATGGCAAAACCCTGTCTCTACAAAATATAAAAGTTAGCCAGATGTGTTTGTTGACATGCGTCTATAGTCCCAGCTACTAGGGAGGCTGAGGTAGGAGGATCACTTGAGTTTACAACCTCATACCACTGCACTCCAGCTTGGGTGACAAAGCAAGACCTCATCTCATAAAACAAAACAAAACTTCAAGTAGTACTTTTGTGAAATCCTGCCATTCAGGGACTTTCAATCAAATGGACCCTAATTTTCTGGCCACTTTACTTTTAAATGGATTCCCTAAAACAGCTTGAGCTCTGAGGATTGCTCTCAGTGGAGCTGCACCCTATCTGCTATTTGTCTGCGCTGCACCCCTGCTCTTGGGCTGTCATCCTTTCCCAATCTCAACTACCTAGTCCCTGCTTCCTTTCCTGCTGCGCAGACCTCCGAACAGCCCCACCTTGCTGCCCATGATTGCTCATGTTAATTTAATCTTGAAATTCAATAGTCCATTTCATATTTTGTAAGGGAGCACTCACACACTTACACAGCGTTTAGAGATGACAGGGTTGTCTGTTCATACTGCCTTAGTTGTCTCCTTCACGTATTTGAGCCAAGCTTTTCTGCAGGCCGCCAAGTAGCTTCTGTTCTGGCAAAGCAGCCGTCCTAACTCAACCAGATAAATTCCATGACGTTAGTGTGAGCGGAGTACAGTGGAAGCAGAGGAGAGACAGGGTGCCAGGCTGTCTGGGAGGAGAGGCAGGCAAGCCGGCGGTGAGCAGGTCGTACTCCAAAAGCAGGCAGAGGAATGATGGTTTTGTTAGTGGAAACCATGAGTGAAGTCAGAGAAAAGTTGAGGGACAACTGAGGACTGCTGTAGATTATGTTGCTGAGAGAGGATTCCCAGGAAGGGTGAGGTCTAGGAGAGCAGAGCTCTTCTCAAGGAGACTCCAAGGATACACCTACAGGGTCCTCTCCATGGCGAATCAGCTCTTAGGAATTTGTAGACTTAACTTCTTGGGACCTGGAAATTTCCGCTTCTGTGAAATCCTGTAATTCTGTGGAGACTGGAACTGCTTTTCCTGCGTGATTCAAACTGTCCAATGAGAAAGTACTCGTGGGTTGGAACCTTTTGACCGGAGATAAAAAGGGAAAGACCATGCCAATCACAGAGTACGGCCATTTTGAATTCTTCTATGCCGTAAGCTCTGCAGGGGGAAATAAAGCCCTTCCTCTTACTAACGTGGTGTTTGGTGTCTTTCTCTCCATTTGGCCTCGTCTTCCTGCAACATTTTGAGCAAAGAAGCCAGTTCCAATGGCCCTAAAATACTGGGACAACAAAAACCTTGAATGCCATGCAAGGGAATTTATTTTTTATTGTTATTTTTTTGAGACAGTCTCACTGTTGCCCTTGGTAGAGTGCCCTCGGGT